>CAWUFW010020834.1:0-139145 GCA_963921515.1 Calotriton arnoldi
ACCACTACTACCACCCTCACCCACGGGGGGCAGGATGCCTACCACTACTACCACCCTTAGCCAGGGTGGCAGGATGCCTACCACTACTACCACCCTTAGCCAGGGTGGCAGGATGCCTACCACTACTACCACCCTTAGCCAGGGGGGCAGGATGCCTACCACTACTACCACCCTTAGCCAGGGGGCAGGATGCCTACCACTACTACCACCCTCACCCAGGGGGGCTGGATGCCTACCACTACTACCACCCTTAGCCAGGGGGCAGGATGCCTACCACTACTACCACCCTCACCCAGGGGTGGCAGGATGCCTACCACTACTACCACCCTTAGCCAGGGTGGCAGGATGCCTACCACTACTACCACCCTTAGCCAGGGGGCAGGATGCCTACCACTACTACCACCCTTAGCCAGGGGGCAGGATGCCCACCACTACTACCACCCTTAGCCAGGGGGCTGGATGCCTACCACTACTACCACCCTTAGCCAGGGGGCAGGATGCCCACCACTACTACCACCCTCACCCAGGGGGCTGGATGCCTACCACTACTACCACCCTCACCCAGGGGTGGCAGGATGCCTACCACTACTACCACCCTTAGCCAGGGTGGCAGGATGCCTACCACTACTACCACCCTTAGCCAGGGGGCAGGATGCCTACCACTACTACCACCCTTAGCCAGGGGGCAGGATGCCCACCACTACTACCACCCTTAGCCAGGGGGGCTGGATGCCTACCACTACTACCACCCTTAGCCAGGGGGCTGGATGCCTACCACTACTACCACCCCCACTCATAGGATGGACAATGCATGACACAACAAGCACACCACAACCTAGGGAATGCAAGATTAAGACATCCCCCCACCACCATGACAAGCGTGTGTAGGCTGTGTCAAATGCCTACAACACCGAACATGACTTTCAACATACAATGTGACCCCCTAGCACATGTGCCACACATATATGTGTGTGGCACCCACAATGCAAGCAGCCCATGACCATTGTGGCAATGGGGCCTAAACCCCCATCATCACAGTGACCAAAAGGTAAGTGTGGGGTCCATAGCTGAAGCACATTTTGACCATTGTGGCAATGGGGTCCAAACCCCCATCATCACAGTGACCAAAAGGCAAGTGTGGGGTCCATAGCTGAAGCACATTTTGACCATTGTGGCAATGGGGTCCAAACCCCCATCATCACAGTGACCAAAAGGCAAGTGTGGGGTCCATAGCTGAAGCACATTTTGACCATTGTGGCAATGGGGTCTACACCCTCATCATCACAGTGACCAAAAGGTAATTGTTGACAAAGAAAGAGCTGCAACTGCCAAACTGCATGGATCATTCCTGCTCACAGAACCAAAAACTCATCTGTGGCAAAGTAGTGTATGTGTCCCATTGCAACATAAATTGGGGGAGCCAAATACTGCAGTGCAAATGAAACATTCCTTTGGCCATGTGCAGACAAACAACACCCATGGGGGCTGAGACCGTCAACAGTCATCAATGACACAATGACAGAAGTGACCATCAGAATGCAGAACCACATATTTGCACCAATGGGCACACAAATGCAGATACCCTGTGGAGACAGCAGATGTGAGGTGAACAGATACCATACCATGGCAGCAATGGGACACACAAACCATGATCACTGTGCTGACCGATGACCTAGGAGTCCCAGGGACAGCAGGGGAAACACACCAAACAACATACAGCCAATGGCACACCCAAGATATGCCAATGCAGTGGTGCAGATGCACAAACACAAACAGGCAGACCAACACTGTCATCATACACAGCAGGTGAGGGGTGGGGGTGCCAGTGTCCCCAGGCAACCACACAACACATGAGGAGAGCTGAATACCAATCATACAGATGTGCATACACTGCCACACTAAGGTAACTCATGGATCCAAATCCCCTATGTGGGCAAGCAGGCATTGTCAGGTGAGAGGGAGCACAAAACACACATGTCACACAGGCACGTAGGAACAACAACTGACACAGCAAGTCACAGACACACCACAGCACCACCCCCAGGGCCCCCACAATGTGGTGACCCTGGGCTGAATAAAAATACCACTGTGATGACAAAGCTAAATGTCGTTCACACTATGAACCACAGTCAGGTGTCCTGAGCAACAAACTACCATCACACCTACACAAGCACAAATCAATCAGCATGGCCAGTAAGCCAAGGCCAACATGGAGGCAGGGGCCTAGCCGGGCAACAACTCTCATCTGCACACACTCAACACCACACCCCTCGACCTCCAACAATGTGCAGCAGTGAAGTACACATGCACTGGTGACATTGCACATGCACCCATGACTATTCCAGGGTGGTGGGTGGGAACCAAGGTGTAGAAACACATCACACATGGCCACTCAACAAGACTCCTGAATGTCTGACACACTGCACACTACGCTGTACATGGACATGACGGCAATACCACACCGACCAATGGGATCCCAGCCACAGTCACACACCAATGAAGAAGCCAAGGTCACCCACAACGAACACACATAGACAACTTCCAACATTGCAGCTCTGACCCTGAGGAGTGGCAGCAGTCACACACACAACATGTCACAATCACTGAAAGATAACACAAACTGGAAATCACATGACAGGGGCAAACAACAAGTGCCAAGGGGAAACCTGACTGTGACCCATCTGCGTCTGCACACAAACTCAGCCCTGACAGCAAACACACCTATGGGTGACACCCTGATGACCAGTAATGTGCCATGCACCCACATCACAGAGAACACAGGGAGAAGACTTTGGGGGAACATAGCTCAAGTCAGCAAGCATCACAAACAGGTACAACACTAGGGATCACAGCATGCGCAGATGAATGGAAGTGAACACACAGACATGCACATACAACACACACCTTGGGTGCAGGCAATGTCACACGTGTACACACTGCCATGAGGGGACTCCACTCCTGTGTGAGGAAAGCTGTGCCATATGTTGCCTCAGTAGGGCCCCATCATGTCAGCTGAGCACTTGGTCACACAATCAACAATTAGCACCAAATGAGGGCTCCCATCACATCAGCCTGGTCATGGATGTGCCAACGGAATCATCAGCACAGATCCAACACACTTGTATAGCAATGTTGCACTGACTACACGGATGAGTCCCTCCCCATTGATGCCCAAACCTGCATGTCCACTGGAGATGGCAACACGGTCAGGGAAGTAGACAAATGCAACGATGGCAGGCACAACAGATGTGCAGGGGTGGAAGCCACAGATATGAAATTGCCAATGTAAGTAGGAAACCCATTGCCAAATACTGAACACATGACACCCTCAGATGCTGCTATTGATGACATGGATACACCACATGATAGGACACATTCCCCCTGGACCACATGGGTTCCTGCACAGTAACACTTCATAATCATGAGACCAGATATCACCATCACTGCAGCAAGGGCATGGTTAGCTGCACCAACAACATGTACATCTGAAGCATGAGCACTAGAGAAAAGAAAGTTGCTTTATTCAGCATATGTGTTGAGGCCAAACGAAGTCCTGAAAAAGAGCAAAGGCCAATGGCCAGTCCATTGTCAAAGTTCAAACAGGGTGACACTGGCAGATGTCACCCTACGCATGCCTGCACAATACCAGGGACAATCCACTAGGAGGGGCAACCGGGGGGCAGGCCAGGCACCGCAGGGACAGGATCAGGGCTCACCAGGGGAGTCAGGGAAGGGGTGGTGGGTGCAGGAGAGCCACTGACAACTGCAGTGGAGGTGTCTGACATGGTGTGTGCCGGCACAACTGGGGGCATGACACAGATGTCGTGGGTGCCGGCACAACTGCAGTGGACCCTGCAGATGGGGTGGACAGGTCCGCCACTGCAGTGCCCAAGTCAGACAGGGCGGTAGTGGACTCCACTGCAGTGCCTACCTCCAGGGGAGGAGAATGGGGAACAGGCAAGGTGGGTTGGACAGAGGGGGGGACACCCTCACCACATCAGTGGCACAGACAAGCGCAGCGGGGGTGTGGTGCTGGGAGAGCAAGTGGCAGGGGAGAAGGCCGGAGCATCTTGGGGATGGTATATCTGTGGGTGGGGGAACCTGGGGCAGGGTGTGGTGGGGGCACCTGTGCAGTGGGGGCCTGAGGGATGGAGGACGGAGACCTTGTGCCTGAGCTGCAGGGTGGTGGCGGGGTCTTGCTCTTAGCACTCCGGGGGGACTTGCGGGTGGGGGCCTCAGTCCGTCTGCGCCTGGGGGAGGGTGTCCGGGGGCGAGGGGCACTCTGCTCCGTGTGGGTGGGCTTCCTCTTCCCCCGGGATGCTGGAGCAGCTTCATCGGTGGGGAAGAGGCCGAGGTCACAGAGGAAGAGCTGCTGTGACTTTGGGGTTGCAGGTGAGGCAAGGGAGGGTGCTTTGGAGGGAGAGGGAACTGAGGACTGCGCAGTGCATGTGGATGCGTGTGTGTGTTCCAGGGCCCCATCCCCTGTGAGTCTGGCTTCAGTCCCCTGAATGTGCGTGCGTGTGCGTTTTGTCATTGGCGTGTGTGTCAGTGTGCTGGATGTGTGTGTGCTGGTGTGTGCCTGTGCCAGTGTGTGTGTGCCTGGGATGGGTAAGGTGCTGGGGAGTGTGGATGGAGCAGAGGCAGGAGGGGTGAGGGACCGTTTGAGGAGGGACACTGCTGCCGTCAGGGAGGAGTCCATGGACCTATTGCCCCTCTGTAGGTCAGACATGCCCGATGAGATGCCCTCCATGAACGACACCAGCTGAGTCAACAGCGCGGTGTGCGCATGGAGGACACTCAGCATGGCTGTCTGCCCTACATGGAGCTGGCGAAGGAGGTACACAGACTCCTCACTCAGGGCAGCAGGGGACACAGGGGCAGGGGTGCGGTGCCTGGCCCAAAGGAGACACGCTCCCGGACATGGGAGCCTCCACGGACCTGGGGAATGGGAGCCGATGGGAGGGCGGTGGTGGTGCTGGTGGTGGCGGGGACAGCAACACTAGCTGGGGTGTGGTGGCTGCTGACACCCGCCTCCACAAGGGAGTCATCCTCCGAGTTGCTCTGGTCCTCAGCTGAGGTGGATGCTGCTGAGGACTCCTCGGTGTGGCTCCCCTCGCCCTCCGTGCCACTGGGTCCCTCCGACCACTCCTCGGCTGCTGACCCAGTCTGGCTCTCCGGCTCCTCCTGGTCCGTGGAGCTGTCCCCTTCCGTGGCCGTGGATGTATCTGCAAACAATGGGGAAACAGACAGACATCAGTCACCTGCACCAAACGCACACACCACTGTGAGCACAGCACATTACAGAGCAAGCCCTGGCATCATTAGTTGTACATTGCTAAAAGTGCCCTAATTGAACAGGAGAAGTCAATTGTCAGTCTGATGCCAAGCATGGCACTCACATCCCACATGGCCTTGCACCCATCTGTCTGGTGTCTGTTGGATTGCAACACCCCAGTGTTGACACATGCACCAAGTACACAGTAGTTGGACAGTGCAGAGGACACGGTGTGGACACATCACAGCTCTTGCCACTGAGTCAGTACAGGTTTACGGATGTAAGGGATGCCCAGAGTCAAATAGGAAATGCATGTGATGCATTCCAGCGACAGACACCATGATGCACCCATGTCCTGATAGCCAGCGCCACTATGGTGTGCATGTAGCACATGTCACTCCCCTGCAGGATCACCAATCAGTAGACACATGCCATGGCGGAGGCATGACTGCAAAGTCATACATCACTGTCTCAGTGATGTATGACTTTGCAGCCAGACAACAACACTCTGCACTGTGTCACAATAGTAGGTCATGGGGAATGCAAGTCCTGGAGCTGCACAAGTGCACATGTACATCCCCCCACAACACATCCTCTTAACCCTCATCTGTCCAGGTCATACCTATTGGACATATGGGAGACCTGTGACACTACCCTCTGAACCTGAGCCCCTCACACTCTGCTGTGCATGGGGAACAGCTGCCTGAACTTCACATTTACATGCCCCAGTCTGCATGGGCAGCTGATCAGACACCTATGTGTCACACAAGTATCGTCTCCTATGGTCACATCTCCAGTGGCATGCTGAGCCCCTACCAAGAAACTCCACAGCAGTCCTGGCGACTAATCCACAGCACACTGACACAGAGGCAGACACCTGAGGGGTCAAAACACTGTGCACAATGTGTCCTCTGATACACGGGAGTGGGAGTACAGAGTGTATTGTATGGCCTGGAGTAGGCATGACTGTCCAGCCCCACATGAATGAGGGATGAGCCCTGGACTGTAGGCAGCTGGCTAAGTATGTGTGACACACGTCATATACATACTCCTGGGGCCCAAACATTGTTCCCACCCGCAGCATGGGTGTGTGCCAGGTACCCCAGCCACATGTGGTGGATCAGCTCAGCAATTGGACCACAGATCAAAGTAACACGCTGAATACATGTCAGAATACAGGCATTGTGTAAGCAATGGACCCACCCATGATGCCCACCACAGAGTCAGGGAAACAGATGCTGTCTCCCACCTTGAGTCAAGCAAACTGCAAGGACACAGTCCTAAGTGACAGAATTCCCTGCATGTAAGGGCCACACCTGGGTATCAGATGAGGAGTGGGCAGTGCACAATAGAGGGACATGGCTCCTGGACAACATGACTGCTGTACTGTGGCAGTTCAACCTGGCCCGAGGAGGGCACATAACATGTTAGACAGAGTACACAGTGCAGTCTTTGACTCACCCCTCCTTGCTGCTCTCTGGCCTTCAGCTGCCCATCCAGGTCTGGAAAGACCACCGCCAGGATCCTGAGCATGTGGGGGTCAGGGTCCGTGTTCCGCCCTCCTGCGAGGAGGCGACAGCTTCAGCTGGACCCGTGCAATCCTCCGGGTCCAGCCCCGAAGGTCCTGCCACCTCTTTTGGCAGTTGCGGATCCGGCGCTTGTAGACCCCCACGGACCGGACAGCCCGGACGATGTCCTTCCATATCTCATGCTTCCGATGGGCAGAAGCCTGTCAGGATGACAAAGTGATAAGGCCATTACTACACATGCAACATATCCGTGCATGACACAGTTGCATATACATGTCGCAATCACAGGGGCACATGGTGTACCCAGGCAGTGCACGGCTGCCCATGGACAGTTTTCCAGAAGTCACTACATGGTATCATAGCATGGGGAGTAAAACCCTGTTCAGAAGCACTGTCACTGCACCATACCTGTCCAGTGCAAGTCACTACACACTATGGGGGTGACAACTACTCAGTGAGCCTGCTAGCCAGTGGTGTGCTGACTCTCAGCCTTGCTAGTCAGACAAAATGCACATTCAGAAAGGCAGTGCACAGAACACTCACCTGCTCCCCTGGTGTCCCATACAGCTTGCTGTACTGTGGAAGTAGGCTGTCCAGCAGGGCCTGGTTCTCTTCAAGGCTGAAGGCTGGGGCTCTCTCCACAGTACGTGCCATTGCAGGGTCCAGAGGGGCAGAGACAGCAGCAGTGCAGTGGCAGATGTCGTCCTGGAGCATGTAGTGCAGGCAAGTGGGCTCTCAGGGGAACATGCAGCAATATATATGTGCTGGAGAGGCAGATACTGTCCCTTGTGTCCAAAGTGATAGGTCCAAGTCGTTTGCATCTTCTGAATCTGGCCAATCCATGGAATAGCAGCACCAAAACACGCCCACAGCATCCTTCAAAATTTCAACTTCATGACATACATGATTTTGCAACATTGTTGTGGGTGACCAACTGATTTTCCAGCAACCGACTCGTTCGAATATTCGAAAACGCGTCCGTTGCCAGGCAAGCCCATTGTCAATGGGTGCGCACCGATCGGTCCATTGAGGTACAACGCGCACAGGGGTACAACGCGTACCCGCACACATTGAATGCAATGGGCCGGCCGGAGGCACCGATCGGTCCATTGCAGTACAACGCGCACAGGGGTACAACGCTGCACCCGCACACATTGAAAGCAATGGGCCGGCCGGAGGCACCGATCGGTCCATTGCAGTACAACGCGCACAGGGGTACAACGCGTACCCGCACACATTGAATGCAATGGGCCGGCCGGAGGCACCGATCGGTCCATTGCAGTACAACGCGCACAGGGGTACAACGCGTACCCGCACACATTGAATGCAATGGGCCGGCCGGAGGCACCGATCGGTCCATTGCAGTACAACGCGCACAGGGGTACAACGCGTACCCGCACACATTGAATGCAATGGGCCGGCCGGAGGCACCGATCGGTCCATTGCAGTACAACGCGCACAGGGGTACAACGCGTACCCGCACACATTGAATGCAATGGGCCGGCCGGAGGCACCGATCGGTCCATTGCAGTACAACGCGCACAGGGGTACAACGCGTACCCGCACACATTGAAAGCAATGGGCCGGCCGGAGGCACCGATCGGTCCATTGCAGTACAACGCGCACAGGGGTACAACGCGTACCCGCACACATTGAATGCAATGGGCCGGCCGGAGGCACCGATCGGTCCATTGCAGTACAACGCGCACAGGGGTACAACGCGTACCCGCACACATTGAATGCAATGGGCCGGCCGGAGGCACCGATCGGTCCATTGCAGTACAACGCGCACAGGGGTACAACGCGTACCCGCACATTGAATGCAATGGGCCGGCCGGAGGCACCGATCGGTCCATTGCAGTACAACGCGCACAGGGGTACAACGCGTACCCGCACACATTGAATGCAATGGGCCGGCCGGAGGCACCGATCGGTCCATTGCAGTACAACGCGCACAGGGGTACAACGCGTGCCCGCACACATTGAATGCAATGGGCCGGCCGGAGGCACCGATCGGTCCATTGCAGTACAACGCGCACAGGGGTACAACGCGTACCCGCACACATTGAAAGCAATGGGCCGGCCGGAGGCACCGATCGGTCCATTGCAGTACAACGCGCACAGGGGTACAACGCGTGCCCGCACACATTGAATGCAATGGGCCGGCCGGAGGCACCGATCGGTCCATTGCAGTACAACGCGCACAGGGGTACAACGCGTACCCGCACACATTGAATGCAATGGGCCGGCCGGAGGCACCGATCGGTCCATTGCAGTACAACGCGCACAGGGGTACAACGCGTACCCGCACACATTGAATGCAATGGGCCGGCCGGAGGCACCGATCGGTCCATTGCAGTACAACGCGCACAGGGGTACAACGCGTACCCGCACACATTGAAAGCAATGGGCCGGCCGGAGGCACCGATCGGTCCATTGCTGTTCAACGCATCACTGTACATGTGACTGGCATATGTCAGCATGCCTGTCTCAGATGGACATATGCCAGCCACAGATAGCTCCCAGGGAGTGAGGGGCACACCTACATCACGACAGCCTGTCCAAACCTTATCATAAGGCATGTAAGGCTGCATTTCCTATTGTGTGTATGTTGGTGTACATGTTGTCCTGTGGGTGTCACCTGTGGGCAGCCACCCCCAGGCTGTGCACGTGTTAATGGGGACAGGATCCTGGGTGTTACGTGTACGTGACCACTGTGATGTGCAACTGTTCATATCTGTGCATGTGCCATGGTCACATTTCACAGTGGTGTTTGTGTATGTCATGTCACATACCCCGTGAGTCCCATGTGGGACGGTATGTTTGAGCCAGGGTGTCCCAGTGGCACAATAGTGATGGCCCTCCACAGTCTTTGTGCATGTAGTGTTTACAATGTCTCTGATTTCATGTGCACAATGGGAGACAGTCTCCACATCCACGTTGTGTGTGCATGGACTCTGATGTTGTGCGTGTGTGTCACAGACGTCCATGGCTCTCCTGCCATGGCAAGTGTGGCCACTACCTGTGGGGGTCATGTTTGTTTTGTTGTGGTGTACACATGATACTCCAGGTGATGCCAGTGTCCATGTGGCATTACAGGGTCCCTGGGAATGTGCCTGTCGTTGAGCTGTGGTGCCTGGGGCACATCTGTCCTCACATGTCACTGGGGGGTGACTGTGACACAGCATCATGATATCCAATGGGCCAACCTGGGACAAATTGATGCCACCTGTAGGACCGTGTTGACAGATGTTGGCCATGTATGTACCATACATGTCGTTCCGGTACTGCACACTTCATGTAGTTGTGCCTCATGATGATGTATGTTGGGATCTTGAGTGTGTTCAATGCCGCATATGTGGGGTGACTGACGATCTTGCTTACTTCTCCTCTGCACTGCAGGGCTCCTGCTGTCCATCGGCCATTCCCAGACCTGGCAACGATGGTGGAACGGGACAGCATCCGACGGTACCGCTTCACCAGGCAGCTGATTGAGGATTTGGCAGTGCAGTTGTCCCCACATTTGCAGCCTGGCCGGCCGTATCCTACAGCGCTGACCCCCAAGGTGAAGGTGATGGCAGCCCTACACTTCTTTGCCACCGGTACCTTCCAACATACTGTGGCGTCTGCTGGTGGGATGTCACAGACCATGTTCAGCCGTGTGCTCCGCGATTTCTTGGCGGCAATGTTGCTCTTCCTGAACCGGTACATCTATTTCCCTAGACTGCGACGACTCACTGACGTGAAGAGTGACTTTTATGCCCTGGGGAGGATGCCGCATGTCATTGGCTCCATTGATGGGACACATGTGGCTTTGGTACCACCACAGGCCCAGGAGCAGGCCTACAGGAACCGCAAGCACTACCACTCGGTCAATGCACTGGTGGTGTGTCTTGCAGACATGACCATCACACACGTGTGTGCCCGTTTCCCTGGTTCAGCACACGATGCCTTTGTGATGAGGAGTAGTCGCATCCCCAGGTTGATGGCACAGATGCAGAACCAGCGTGCCTGGCTTGTCGGTGTGTACTGACTTTGTGCCATTGTGTGTGATCTGATCTGTAGTATTCCGCCCACTTTTCCAAGTCAGCTGATGTGCACTTGTCTGTCCGTAGGTGACTCGGGATACCCCAACATGCCGTGGTTGCTGACACCCCTCAGGAACCCTGTGACACCTGCCCAGATGCGCTACAATGAGGCACATGGTCGGACCAGGAGAGTGATTGAGCGGACCTTTGGTCTCCTGAAGAGCCGCTTCCGCTGCCTGGACAAGACCGGAGGGTCCCTCCCATATGCCCCTGCGAAAGTGTGCAAGATTATCATCGTCTGCTGCATGCTCCACAACCTGGCAGTGCGGAAGGAGTTGCCTCTCATCCAGGATGACGATGACCAACATCCGCCACCTGTGGAGGATCCTGGCCTGGACCACGATGCCAGTGACGATGATGATGATGATGGTGATGGTGATGTCCGCACACAGCTCATCACCAACTTCTTTAGCTGAATGTGAGTATCCTGAGGTGTCATGTGAATGATGTGAGTTGGCATGATGTGTGGGTGGTGCTCTGGTGCTGTTGGAGTGTGTCCATGGGCTACTTGACTGGATGTGTGTTGCGATGTGTGGTGACAGGTGGGCTGTACTCCCCAACAGTGTTGACATGCTAACTTGGTTCTGGGTGGGTATCTTGTAACATGTATTGTGCATGAGTTTTGCTGTTCTGTCCTGTACTCCATTGCTTTTGACTGTGTGTCATTTCTGTCCTTCACAGGGTACTTTCAGATTCGTTTGGTCAACTGTGTCCACCGACAACGTGATTGCACATCCAGGCTGGTAGCTGTTGTGTCCCTACAGGTGATGTGCGCCACACCCATGGACTTCCTTCTGTCTACAGTTGTTGACTGTGTGCCCGCTACCAGGTGGGGTTACCTTGCATCTGTAGTGGTTACGGCATGTTGCTACTGTGTAATAAACCTGTGCTTCACTTAGTGATGTGCGTTGTCTGTGGTCACACATTTGACTGCCATTTGCTTACTGCACCTGTGGGCTACTTGACTACAACTGGGAATGGGTGTGGTGTCTGTGCATTGCACCGTCTTCCCTGGCAACATCAGTGTAGGCAATGAGTCAGATGGCCTAGGTGTGTATGTGTTGTGTAGCCCTGGTGGTGTGTCTCCCTCATATGTGTCACGTTGCCTGTACTCACATGCCTGTGTTGTCCTTGCTGTTGCAGTTCGCATACACAGTGTAATTTTGTTGTTCATCATCCCCATAACAGTACCCACGTTGGAATCACGACAGAGGCAAGTATGGTGTATTATTGTGTTTATTGTGATACATCTGTGATAATAGTGCATAGGATGGATTGTGCTGTACATGAATCTTGCAATCCCAAGTTCCTAGATGAATAGAAAGTCCAGGTAGACAGGATCCCCAGTATCGGGGCCACAGTTGTCTGACACATTGTTCCAACTTGTACTCCCCATGCAATGTGTGGGAGTAGTGTTGCCATCAACAGGGTGAACAGTCTGTGCACAAAGGCGAAAATCCAGAACAGGTTCAGGCTTCCTGGGAGTTGCGCTTGGCCATCAGCCTCTCACTTTCCCCTCC
The DNA here is from genome assembly GCA_963921515.1 of Calotriton arnoldi. Lineage (NCBI taxonomy): Eukaryota > Metazoa > Chordata > Amphibia > Caudata > Salamandridae > Calotriton > Calotriton arnoldi. Next base: position 12,413 of record CAWUFW010020834.1, read on the forward strand.
TCGGACGACCCCTCTTCTTGGGGGGGCCCTCAAGTGCAGGCTGCTGCGGTGCAGGGGACTCTCCGCCAGAGTCCTCCTCCTCCCTGTGGCAGTTGCAGTTTGTTCGGTACCAGATGTTGTTGGCACACAGGGAGGTGTGGACTGGTTGCTGTTCATCTGGCGGAGGCATTGTAAAATGTCCCTGTGCACCGCCGTCATCTCATGTAGTACATCCCACTTGGACTCCACGCGGGTCATGTGGGAGTCCACACGTGACATGTGGGAGTCCACACGTGACATGTGTGACTCCACATGGGACATGTGGGAGTCCAAGCGGGCATGATGGGCAGCCTGCTGCTGTTTGATGTCTCTGAGGAGCCCCACTACCTGGCTGAGCTCTCCGGTGCTGGACTGGTACGCATCAGCTATGCGTACCAGTTGTGGGTCTTCATGCACACCAGCAACGTCTGCAAGCAGCGACCTCTGTCTCCCACCCCTCCCACCACCCCTGCTGACATGTGCAGTGTGTGCAGTTGCACGCACAGATAACCCTGGTCCACCTTGGGGGTTGGTGGTGGTGGTGGTGTCCATGGCCCCAGGTTGGTCCAGGGTCACTGCGCTGGTGTTGTTCCTTATTCTGTCCATGTCGGCAGGGATGGTATTCGTGGTGACAGTCGTTGGAGGGGTGGGTGCAGGGGGTGCAGCTGGTGGACCTGCTGGTGCTGCAGCTGGTGGTCCTGCTGGTGCAGCATGTTGACTTGCACCGGATGTGCCAGGTTGTTCTTCATCGTCCGAGGAGGACAGAGGCTGTACGACGCCAGTGAGCTCGGCATCCTCTTGAGCCTGGGACTGGGACTCCTCAGCGTCTGCTGCTGTGTCCCTATCATCACCTGTTTTTGGGAGACACAAACAATGTATGTCATGTTTCTGCAGGCATCAGTGGTTGACACACCTGACAGTTGTGACTGTGCCTCGGGGTGCGGGCCTGTACATTGTATTGTCCTAAGTCGTCACAGTCAGGGGTTGATATTGGTGTGGCACATTGTCCTGCATTATTTGGGCATTTCTATGTATTCTCTGGGGTGTGAACATGGTCTGCATTGATTGTGTTTGGTTGACAGCCAGACCTCCTTCCCACCCACCCACCCACCCAGTCAGTTATCCCACCATGGAACGTGCTTGCATTGCAGGGAGTGTAAGTTGTCTCTCAGGATGTCAGTCAGAGGTGTCCTGCTGTTTGTTGGTGCACAGTTGGCAGCAGGGCCTTGTGCTCCCCGCAGCAGTAGCCAGTGTCAGCCATCTTGTGAGTCCTTCTCCACTCCCTGTGATGTGAGCATGGTTCAGGGTGGTGTTGATGGGCCAGTTGTGAGGCTGAGCAATGTCTGTGACTACGACTCCCATCATGCTATTGCCTCCACCCCCTTCCCAGCATGCCCATGCTTCCTTCCTTTTGACTCTGCTTCCCTGTGGGGTGGGCTGGCTGTGCTGACAGGATGGCTGGGAGTGTTGTCCTGGCAGTTGTTTGGCTAAGAGTCCCAAGAGTGTCCCTGTGCTTCACACAACATAACCCAGGGTGGTGGTGCTTTGTGGGATCTTGTGTTAGGATGGAGGGCATTGCATTCTACCAGGTGGGTACTGTGGAGTTTGTGTTGGGGGGGTGTGAGGGGAGGTGCTGGTGACTATGGTCAGTGCTGCAAGTCCCCCTTCCCACCCAGCCAGCCGGATATCCCACCATGGAACGTGCTTGCATTGCAGGGAGTGGAAGTTGTCTCTCAGGATGTCAGTCAGTGGTGTCCTGCTGTTGGTTGATGTGCAGTTCCCAGCATGCCCTTGTGCTCCCCACGACACAGCAACAGTGTCAGACATCTTTGATGGGCCTTTCTACTCTCTGTGGGATGTGCATGCGTGAGTGTGAGCTTGCTGGGCCATGTGGTGGGGGATGTAGAGCTGTGACTACGACTCCCATCATGCTATTGCCTCCACCCCCTTCCCAGCATGCCCATGCTTCCTTCCTTTGACTCTGCTTCCCTGTGGGGTGGGCTGGCTGTGCTGACAGGATGGCTGGGAGTGTTGTCCTGGCAGTTGTTTGGCTAAGAGTCCCAAGAGTGTCCCTGTGCTTCACACAACATAACCCAGGGTGGTGGTGCTTTGTGGGATCTTGTGTTAGGATGGAGGGCATTGCATTCTACCAGGTGGGTACTGTGGAGTTTGTGTTGGGGGGGTGAGGGGAGGTGCTGGTGACTATGGTCAGTGCTGCAAGTCCCCCTTCCCACCCAGCCAGCCGGATATCCCACCATGGAACGTGCTTGCATTGCAGGGAGTGTAAGTTGTCTCTCAGGATGTCAGTCAGTGGTGTCCTGCTGTTTGTTGGTGCACAGTTGGCAGCAGGGCCTTGTGCTCCCCACAGCAGTAGCCAGTGTCAGCCATCTTGTGAGTCCTTCTCCACTCCCTGTGATGTGAGCATGGTTCAGGGTGGTGTTGATGGGCCAGTTGTGAGGCTGAGCAATGTCTGTGACTACGACTCCCATCATGCTATTGCCTCCACCCCCTTCCCAGCATGCCCATGCTTCCTTCCTTTTGACTCTGCTTCCCTGTGGGGTGGGCTGGCTGTGCTGACAGGATGGCTGGGAGTGTTGTCCTGGCAGTTGTTTGGCTAAGAGTCCCAAGAGTGTCCCTGTGCTTCACACAACATAACCCAGGGTGGTGGTGCTTTGTGGGATCTTGTGTTAGGATGGAGGGCATTGCATTCTACCAGGTGGGTACTGTGGAGTTTGTGTTGGGGGGGGTGAGGGGAGGTGCTGGTGACTATGGTCAGTGCTGCAAGTCCCCCTTCCCACCCAGCCAGCCAGATATCCCACCATGGAACGTGCTTGCATTGCAGGGAGTGGAAGTTGTCTCTCAGGATGTCAGTCAGTGGTGTCCTGCTGTTGGTTGATGTGCAGTTCCCAGCATGCCCTTGTGCTCCCCACGACACAGCAACAGTGTCAGACATCTTTGATGGGCCTTTCTACTCTCTGTGGGATGTGCATGCGTGAGTGTGAGCTTGCTGGGCCATGTGGTGGGGGATGTAGAGCTGTGACTACGACTCCCATCATGCTATTGCCTCCACCCCCTTCCCAGCATGCCCATGCTTCCTTCCTTTTGACTCTGCTTCCCTGTGGGGTGGGCTGGCTGTGCTGACAGGATGGCTGGGAGTGTTGTCCTGGCAGTTGTTTGGCTAAGAGTCCCAAGAGTGTCCCTGTGCTTCACACAACATAACCCAGGGTGGTGGTGCTTTGTGGGATCTTGTGTTAGGATGGAGGGCATTGCATTCTACCAGGTGGGTACTGTGGAGTTTGTGTTGGGGGGGTGAGGGGAGGTGCTGGTGACTATGGTCAGTGCTGCAAGTCCCCCTTCCCACCCAGCCAGCCGGATATCCCACCATGGAACGTGCTTGCATTGCAGGGAGTGTAAGTTGTCTCTCAGGATGTCAGTCAGTGGTGTCCTGCTGTTTGTTGGTGCACAGTTGGCAGCAGGGCCTTGTGCTCCCCACAGCAGTAGCCAGTGTCAGCCATCTTGTGAGTCCTTCTCCACTCCCTGTGATGTGAGCATGGTTCAGGGTGGTGTTGATGGGACAGTTGTGGGGGGGCAATATGTGTGACTGCGACTCCCATGATGCTATTGGCTACACTGACTTGGCCAGCATACACAGAATTCCTTCCTTTGAGTGGTCTTCACTGTGTGTTGGTGTTGTTGTGGTGGCTACATGTGTGGATGTGTGTGTTAGTTCTATTTGTGCCACTGCCTAGCTGTAGTTGTGGTTGTGTTTGTACATGTGTTGGCACAGTTGGATGTGACTTTTTTGATGGCATGTGTTGTGTTTATCTGACTGACATACACATTTTGGGATGATTCTGTTCTAGTTGCTGTGTAATTGCTATGAGTGCATGGTTTGACTCTCCCCTTGACAGTGATGTGTGTGTTTTGTGGCAGTTTATTGTGTACATTTGTTGTGTACTCACCAGGCTCTGGGATGTCCTCTAGTCCATATACGCTCACTGGCGGAAGGATGGCCCGCACCTTCTCCTCCCAGGGCCTGAGGTATACTGGCTTGGCAGGAGGGCCACTGCCGGTGTATTGGCTCAGGTGGTAGTCTTTCTTGAGCAGCTCCCGGACCCTCCTGCGCACGTCATACCACCTGTTCTGGATGTCGGTCTTTGTGCGCCGACATGGTGATTGGGCGTTCACCCTGTTGATGATCCTCTCCCACATCTTGGTTTTCTGCGACATGGGGGTCTGTTGGACCAGAGTGCCAAACAGCTGTGGCTCCACCCTGAGGATCTCGTCTACCATGACTTCCAATTCACTATCTAGGAACTTGGGATTCTTCTTGGGGGCATGGTGATGGGTGGTGATAGTGGGTGCTGTGTGTGTTGGTGTGCAGGTGAGGGTGTGTGGGTGTGTGTTGTGCTGGGTGTATGTGAGGTAGGTATTTGTTGGTGTGCTGCTGGTGTGTGGCTTGTGTGAGGGATGAGCTGTGGGTGTGTGGTTGCTTTCTCTTGGGTGCTGGCAGTGGAATGGCATTTGCAAAGGCTCATGGTAGTGATTTGTGTCCTTTATATAGGTGGAGTTGTTGGTGTGTCTTTGTTCTCTGTCCCCACCCCCCAGTATTTATTGGCTTGGTAATTGCTTGTTTGGCCTTTTTTGGTTGATTTTTCCTTTGTGCTGTTTGTGTATGTTGGAAACGTTCTTGTGACCGAGTCGGACCGTGCATTGGTCTCGTACGGTGTTTTCCGTTTCGTTCACGCTGTGTTTGTGCAGTTTTGTATGCTGCGTACGCGTCGGTCGCGGTGTATTGTGTTGCTTCGGCTCGGTTTTGTATGCGTGTCGGTCGTACGGCTTGTCCTCCGTCCGACTCGGTCGGGTTTTTCGCGCCTTGCATCGTACTTTGCGGGTTGGAGTTGGCGGGTACGATTCGGTCGGATTTGTTCCGGGTGCGTGTCGGTCGGTTGGATTCGCGTGTTTTTCCGGCCGGATTGCTATTTTCCGAGCGGGTCGGTCGGTCGGCTTAGTTTCCTGACGTGTCGGTCGGATTTATCGCGGCTTGCATCGTACTTGGCGTGTCGGGCGCCACTGGTACGTGTCGGTCGGTATTTTTTCCGGATCCGAGTCGGTCGGTGCTTTTTCCGGCCCGAATCGGAATCGACCCCTTAGTGTTTACATGCGAGGAGTAGCTTAACTAAAAGTCACAATCAAAATGAAATAATCCACTCAAGACAGAAAGCTATTTGACCAAGTTATTCAATAATCAACAACAAGTGCAAACCGAAGTAGGGTAAATGCTTATGTCCCAGTTATTTCCTATTTGCACCTAAATGATAAATTAGCTAAAGTATACCATCATAGTAGGACATCACTCTCTAAAACATGAAATGCTTTCTTACAAACTCAGAAAAATACAGAACAGTAACTCTAACTGATAGTATTAAAGTTCATGATTGTTTAGGTATAGCTTGCATGTCAATGACAACGAATAATCTTAAAACAAATTTTGAATTTCCAGCTATCAAAGTTGTATCCTAGTTGGAAATCACTTTTTCCAGGATGGCCAACTGGTCCTGTCTGTTTACAAAATATTCCTTGGATTAGTGACAGCTAATTAACGCTAACTATAACAAAATGATGCATTCAATTTAATTTTAACACCAAAGTAAGGAAAATACAATATGCTAATGCTCCCCTAAATATGAACTAGATTAGCTGTGATGTGATACAAAATCCAACTGTAGAAAGCACTAGAGGCTCAATCTTCAGCTCTTGGTGTCATTTAAACTCCTACATAAGGTGAAATTAATGTGGACCTAAGGCTGTCCACTAAGCTGCTGATTGCTCTGTGTCTCTCTTCTCCCCGTCCAGGCCAAGTACCGCTTACTATATTGCAGATTTCCAGTCTTCCTGCTAGGGATCGTTTCGATGATTGTTCTTTGGTACACAAATCATTCACCCATTCACATGCCATGGTGCACAAAACACAATTTGATGCTATCTGCTAAGGAGATTCTGGGCAACCCCCCCCCCCCCCAATATGCCCTCCATGGGTTGGAGCCAGAAAACTATAATCCCCCTTTTGGGGGTTTGGGCATGGCACTGTGCATATTGGGCTACTCCACCTCCTTTTTTTTTGTTTTGGTTGCGGTGGATTATTCCTGTTGTTTTGTGGACTTCCTGCCCCCCTGGTAGGTAGATCGGCGGCAAACTCCTAATCTGCCCTGGGGATTAGAACACTGTAAGGCCCCTTGTTGGGGTGGGGGCATAGCCCTGTGCATGGTGGGCCACACCTTAGTATTGTTTCGGCCAAATTATGCTTGGTGCATAGTGGGCTTTCTGCCCTCCACTGGGGGGGGGGGGCAGTTTGGGGGCAAACTCTCCAGGGGGGCAAAAAGACTGTAATGCCCCTTTTTGGGATGGGACACAGCCCTGAGCCTGGTGGACAACCCCCACCCCTTTGCTTTTTTTCTTTTTGTCTCTTGTGTTTAGTGGGATTTCTGCTCCTTGGAGGGCAGATTGGGGCCCAAACCCTGAATCTTCCCTCCAGATGGGCAAAGATACTGTTGGGCCCTTTTTGGGTGAGGGCTTTGCCCTGCGCATAGTGGGCTGCACCCACCCCTTTTTTACTTTCAACTATTCCTGTTGTCTAGTGAGCTCTCTGCTGCCAGGGGGAGGCAGATTTGGAACAAACCTCCCAATCTGCCCCTGGGAGAAGAAAGACTGTTGTGCCCTTTTTTGGGGTGGAGACATGGGCCTGAGCACGATGGTCAGTCCCTACCCCCTTTTTTTATTTTTTAAAACTTAGCCCTGGTGCCTAGTTGGATTTCTACTTCACCTGTGGGGGGTAAATTGTGGTTATTCATTCCTATCTAGCCCTCTCTGGGGGGAGAAAGATACCCCACTGTGATCAACTTGTGCTCTGCAGTGAAAGAGGGCATCACTGGAAGGCTTAGTTTCTTAGCTTTTCAATAACACCTCCCTTTTGGCACGGAGAACAGGGTTGTTTTCAGTCCTCTCTGTGCTCCCAGGGAAACCAGGAATTGGTTTCCTGTGTGCAAGCCTGCCAATGAAGTGATCGTGAAACTGATGTGATTGCATCATTGGCTGGTGAGTCACACTGAGCTAGAGTGGGAGAGTCTACTACTCTGACCCAAGGGATGTAACAAGCAGGCGGGGCACTGGAGCAGCACAGAACAGCTTCTGCTTTGGTGCCTGGTGCTTGGACCAAGGTTGGGAGAGCTATGTCTGTGGAGGCCATGTCCATAGCACCTGACGGGTTAATGAATAAATTGTCTAACAACCATTGATGTGTAAAGTTAACACTCCCTATTAAAATACTATCCCCACTTCTACACATCCTAACAGCAGCTGCTCCATTTCCAACCTTGTTTTCCTCTCATAAAATCTTCGAGGATCCACTCTCTGGTCAAGATATTCCCCATTGGATGTCCACAAACACTTCTGTAAGTCTTGCATGGACACCAACAATCAAGACACTGGGTGTATCTGAGAGACTAGGCTTGTATCTCTAGGAAGGCACTGTACTGGCTCCTGTATTTACTCTCAAGACACTCACAATTTCAATTCAGTTTTTCTGGCCCTTAATATCTGACCTCGACTCTTCTATCCCTCTCTTCTCCTCTTCAGTATTAACATAAACCTTGCAGGATTATGTTTTGTGATATTACCTTTTATTTTAGATGTATACTATAGACACCCAGGTTTTGTCATTCTGGGTAGGAAGCCCTGTGATTTATTGCTACATTCAGGCCACCCACATATGGATAAAAGTTATCTAGTTGGCCAAACATTGAACAAAATAGAAATCTTTATTTCATAGTCCTCAGATCCATTTAATCTGTTTGCCATCTTGCTCGCCACAATGGAGGTAATTGTTTTTTTTCCAATCTCTCAAAAGTTTGAAAATCATTTTGACGATAAAGGTGTCTTACATCTTCATCAGTACCTCCCAGAGAAGTTCATGTTTCTTCTGCATTAAGCTTATAGTGTATCATGAGGACAATCATCTCGCTCCAGCTAAACCATGGCAATGCCTTTTACACTTTGCTTTCATGAGCATCCATTAAAAACACATAGGGGCATATTTACAAGCCCCTATTGCCACCACAACACCACTTTTTCCGATGTTTTGGTGGCGATAGCGGCTTCACGTTATTCACAAGGCAGCGTTAAGCCATTTAACGTGGCTTAACGCTTCCTTGTGAATAAGGCACCCTTTCACACTATACTTATCATGAAAAGGGCAGGCAATGGATGTTGTGATGGAGGTTCCACTGCAACACCCATTGATTTTGATGCTGCCCCATATTTACAAGGGTGACGTAAATATGGGGCAGCGCCAAAATTAAGACCAGGGAAAACCTGGTCTTACCCTGGCGCAACAAGGAGAAATGTTTAATTTCTCCTCATTTTTGCTGTTTCCATGTGTGCTGCATTGTGCAGCACACACACAAACAGCAAAATGCCATTGATTGTTTATGTGCAGGAAGGTGTGCCTTCCTGCACATAAACAATCATTAAAAAAAATGAAGTTTTGCAACTTCTATGTGTGCTGCATTAAGCAGCACACATAGAAGCTTCAAAATGCCATTTCAGATTGTTTATGTGCAGGAAGGAACACCTTCCTGCACATAAACAATCATTCCCCTCAATGCAGGCACCCATGCACTATGGTGCAAGGGTGCCTGTGTTGGCGCTAGGCAGCTAAATTAGCGCCAGTGCAGGGCGGAACGCAAGGCTGCACTGTATTCTTGTAAATACAGTGCAGCCCTGCGTTTCAGAAGTGGCGGAGCGCGGCGTTAATCCAAGGAGGCTAACGCCGCTCTCCGCCACTTCCTTGTAAATATGCCACTTAGTACTAAAAGTTGAGTTTTCACACTATTATCCAGCCCAAACTCAGGGTAAACCTAGCTGACTCTGAAATGCCGGCATTCGTTCCCTATTGCAGCTCATAAACAATTCGAGGCATTATGCACCACATAAAATGACTCTGATTTTCAGCTTTCAGCAGCACCATCCACCTCTGGCCCTCTCGGCTAATCGTCTGGTTGCTACCATGGTCAAAAGAACACCATAGCAGAAACAGAATTGGTGCCCCCACTTCATAGATTTGGATTGATTCTCTTCCCAGCATTAAAGCATTGATGATGACCTGCCCTTCAGGAGAATAAGAAGAATTATTTTCTCCAAAGGAAATTTCCCAAGTCTATGTCAAATTTATTTGTTTATTTGATGAGTTTTATATAGCGCTGGCTAGACCCGGAGGTATCAGAGCGCGTTACATAAGGAAACAGTGAGTTGCAGGTTACAAAATTTTACAAAATGATTACAAAGTCAAAACAACAGTTGCTAGTGAATAGCACATACGGTCACATAAGAGAGGCACAAGAAAACAGTAGTAAGCATAGCTAGTGCGTAATGTATGAGAGAGAGAAGGGAAAAGAAGGTAAGGGAGGAAAATAAAGAGGGGGAAGGGGAGCAGATCAAGCAAAGGTCAACAAGATTGGGGATCAAGGTCGGGGGCATAGTCGTAACCAACCCGAAATGGTGGGAAAACAAAAATCAAAGCCCAAAAAACCAAGAGAGATGGAAGTCAACAGGGAGGAGACTGCAGCGGATAAAACAGCGAGATATATGTCCGAAGTCCGGCTGGGTAGGTGACGGCCATAGCGGTGAGCCGGAGCCAATCTCCCCTATAGCTGTCGATGCAGCTCCACCGGAAGTCAGCCATGTTGCTCGGGCTCCGCCGAGTTAGGATGAAGTTCATGAAGTATCCGAAGGTCTCGAGTCAAGAAACGGGAGAATGGGGATGACGAGGATGGCAAGATAGGAAAAGATATGGAGCTTTGACTGCCATCTTAAGGTCAGGCAAGTTGAGTCTGTTGATCCCCGTGACTCTGCAGCTGGGCTTGCCTCTAGTTCTATGGTTCATATTCTGCTACGCCTTTTGTCCGGATAATACGTTGGGACCCCTTCGTCTTATGGGACATCATCCCTCTTCGGTGGAATTACTTTGGCAGGCGCCATTTTGGGGTCAGGCTCAGCGAATCCCGATTTAGAAGTATTGACAAAGTTTTTATAGGGGATTCATTTAGGCGCCAGCATGACATCTAAACCCCCAGTGGGAACGCTGGAGGCTATTTTCCGCTCCCCTACTCACCGCCTCTGAAGCGCGTCTGCTGTGGATCTCGGGGGACGCTGCAGGTCGTGGTCGAGTGCCCTTCCCTCTCTGCCGGAATCGTACCTTATAAGCAGAGTGGGTAAACAAGATTTCACAATGCGGCGCAATCACCCCAGTGGGGTCCGCAGGCACTTTGAGGTGAGGGTCGAGGGCATTGATTGCTGGTTAGAACGGAGGTCAGTGGCATCACGGGGCACTTCATTCTGCACCGGGCGTGTGTTCGTAGCTCCATGGACACCATCTTAGCATGTTCGAAGGGAGGGACGTCACAGCAGATATTTCAGCGATACTCGACCGGAGAAGGGCGAAATTAGTCTCCAGGTGAGCCGCCTACATTCCGGTTGCGGAATCTTAGTTTAGGGTGGAAAAACAATGCGGTGGAATGCCATTTAGGAGACTGGAGAGAGGGTTCGCAACGGAGCTTCGACTTCAAGCGGCCATGATGGGAGCTGGCTCCTCCTCTTCAAATTGATCCTTTCGTCTTCTTTCGCCCCCTACCCCACTTTGTGCATGTGTCCTAGCATGGTCTAATGCTATTATTTCCACTTCCATGCAGCTTACCAAACACTACACCCCCCAAAAAAATAATATTCAAGGCAATGTAAAACAATACAACAATATACATTTTCAAGGGTCGCACCTTTTTCCATTCTCTTATTACACCCCTTAGAAAAGAACAAGTTAATGTATATGTATTCGACCTAACATTAAGGGCTATTTTCATTTAAGAGTGGACTTCTGCTATCTACCGATATTTTCAACACCGTGAAAGCTTCTAGGCCTAAAGAGCTCTTGTTTTCTCTAGGCAGGCCGGAGTACTTGATGTGAAATTCGAATGAAAAATAAAAGTATACTGTGGTTTCAGAATTGACTCTTCAGACATAACAGGAAATTTCCATTTAGAAAGGGTCTCAGTCATATGAGGTCACCTTTTGATGTGACATTGTCATGTTCATAATGGAAGCCGATGAGACTAAGCTAAAAAAGTCCATTATGTCATTCAGCTAAAATAAGTGAATTGAAATGAATCTTCAATGAAGCTACAAAGGACCGCTGTGAACCTGAATAGCTCCCCGAGCAATCATGAAAGCAAGTCTTTGCAATACTCAAACTTTTTTTCTTCACTCTCCTTTGCAACATTCCATTTTCTGTGATGTTTCACATGACTGCAATGTCCACAACTCGGGTGGACCCAGAAACCAGCATTTCCTCTTAGTGCCGTCAATATTTCTCTTTTATGAGATAGAGGCAGTATGTTCCCTTTCCACATTTAACAAGTTCCCCGATGCCTTTCTGCTCCATAAACGTTTCCATTGCTTTGCTTTCCTTATCTTTACGCTGGCATTTACTACCCTTAAAGAGGCCATAAAAATATGATTCTATCATCATTGCTGCTATTGTGTCATTTTTTAATTTGGCCTGCTTAATTGCCTATTAATATGTGGTCACAATTTTCATTTCATTTCATTTCTCAACTAATCTCCATTCGTTCCCGTATTCAGATTTTTCCAATATCCTTTGCTTGAGAGTATGCAAATGTATTTCTACGAGAAAGAACTGATAATGTTTTTAGATCACGTTAATAAAATGCTTTATATCTTACATCTTTTTCCATTATATCATTATTAAGTACATTTTGGATGAAGTGAAGTTTGTGTACAGCCCTATTAAAGTAGCCCTTGAGAGTTCTTCTGTTTGTTCTGCATGAAAGAGCTCTTTTTTGAAGATCAAGGAAGGCATCCACATGTGCCCTCTCCAGAACGGATGGTAGGGGTGGACGAAATATTCAGTTTCACTCTGAGAATTTCGGAATTTTGACAACTTTGCGTTATTCTTGTAATGCAGAGTACCATCCAAATTCCACCAATCATCGCATGAGCAAGATTCCCCTTAGTCCTCTAGCGCACTCTCTGTTCGCTAGGATGCTAGCTGAGGGTAACTATGGGGACCCGAGCAGAACCCAATCTCCAGGAGGAGTTAGACCCATTAGAGGAGCAGGTGGTGTCACTCATCCCAACAGAGTTGGTGGCAGAAGTGGAAGGATAGGACAGTGCTGTGGTCAAGGACCTGGAAGAACTACAGAGTAAGTCAAAACAAGAGAACATATGTTTCAAAACTGTCATGCAGCGCAGCAACACATTTTGCTGGGCTACACTGTGTGCAAGAGAAAGGGCATGAATGTCTCACATGTTAACTCATACATCACATAAATGTAATTTACTTGGGCAGTAATTATTCATTCAGCCATGTCAAGTTTCTCAGGGTAATGCGTGATGCGTTGGCCCAGTGCAGGTTGTCCTTTGAATCCTGGGACTTTTACTGTAATGTACGAAATGATTGACCAGGACTACAAGACCCAGAATACCAAGCAAAAACCCTGGACTGGAGCAGCATATCATGCATGGACCTTTGAAAATGCGCAGTTATGTCAGTGACAATGCAGGCCCCCTTGCACCATGAAGCAAGTGTGCTTGTCCAGGTGCTAGGCAGCCAAAAGTGGAATGTAATGTAATGTAATGGAATGCAGTGTACCAGAGGGTACATTTCTCACCTGAGGGAGGATCCAAGTGCTGAGTATGTGAAGGCTCTCCAAGTAGGATCATGAGAAGAGACATGTGTACAGTCACTAGCACTAAACCATATTGCACACAGCTGTCCTGATGTGGTGGATGTGAATTTTTTACAGGTGTTGCCTGTCATGTAAGAGACCACCTCACCTCCTATCTTGCTCAAATCGATATTGGAGGTGAGGGTGAATACAAGTGATGCACAGCAGAGATTCATGGTTGTGTTTTGGAAGCAAAGATGGTGTGTAAGCCAGGTGGGCGCCTGGTAGTGTACTGCCTTGTAGGTGTGGCTGAGCACATTTTACTGGCAGTGTCACAGAATGGGCAGCCATTGCATTCAAGGAGGTGAGGTGTAATGTGTGTGCTTCAAGGTAGGCACAGTGATAGTCAGCCACTGTTGTGTATGAGAGTGTGCCAATTGTGTAGCAGCTGTGCAGATAAGACATTTTTATATCACAATAGGCGTGCCCTGAGGGCCTGGGTGATGATGTCATGGGTGTCAGGATGGTGCCATAAGATGAAAAGTCTGACTATTGAATATATGTGAAAACAGGTGGATGTGAATCAGGGAACTGTGAAGTGTCAGTTTGAGGTAGGTTTCAGGGATGGTTGGAGGGTGAAGTGTTTAGGCCTAGTCATGTGGGCGACCAGGGTGGTTACATGTGACAGGATATACTCGCCAATACCATGTGAGGTATAGCATGAGCCATAACTCTCACATACAGGTAGGTATGTTGGGAAATTGCATAATGTAACACATGTTTGGGGTGTTGGTGTCTCCTGAGAGTCATTGTATGATATGGGTGACATCAGTGTGTGAAAAGAAGTTCCATCCCTGGGTCTGAATGATGATTGCCAGAGGAGTCATGTGCAAGTTAAAGTGAGTGGGGCTGAGTGAAGTCATTTGTGCAATGCTGCAGATGAGCACCTTGGGTTCTGAGGAACTGGAGTGGTGTGAGCTGTTGCATAATTCCTAGTGTAATGGTGGCTAGCCCCTTCATAGATGGTTCCAGTGCCTACTGTTCAGGACTCTGAAGATGACTGTGTGTGATAGGAAACAACTGTTTGGATTCCACACAAATATGTAAAGTATGGTAAATACATGCCCTCATCCATTATTGCTGTGTAGCAAGGTTGCCTGCTGTGTAGAGTAGTGTGGATGTGGGTCAAATAAGACCCCTAGGCAACAATATAGCACAAATTGCATGCAAGACAGTACAGCAAGCCAGATTGGTGTGTTGTACCATGCGAAAGGCAGGGTGTAGGATTATATGTGATCAATTACGAAATACCATTACCTGGTCAGTCCTGTGGGCTAACTGATGACTAAAGGGAATGCAGGCACCCTGGTGACATGCAGCAATGCTCTCAGCACTGGTGTCTCCCCTTTTTTTCCCCCAGCGCCTTGAGACCCTCGCGGGTAAGTAGTGCGCTCTACAAATTCTATGATTGATTGATTGATTGATTGAATAATTTAATGTAACATCACTGTAGCCAAAAATAAGATAAGCAAATCAATATGTGAAATGGGGCCCTTACCTGCACTCGCCCTTTCAGGCAAGTAATGTAAATGTAATGCAATGTGAAAGGCAACAATAGTGTTACATGCCTACATTTACTTGTTGTAACATATGTTTCACATATCTCTGTATACTTGACAGTAAATAATAACAAAGGTTTGACTGTATCCCAAATCACTTATGTCTACAACTATAATGGATCATTACAGACATACGTCTATCCAATGGCAGAGGGACAAATAACACCTTCTGCGCAGCTGCTTGTCTTTGATTATCAACCTGTTGGTGATGCCATTCTGCCTCCCCCTCAACGCCCCCGGATGATGACACCTTCCAAAAACTCCTGGTCTCCATTGAATCTCCTCCTCTGGCCTTGGCAAGGGAAGATGGCATTGCAGGGTCTCCAGGGGGACCGTCACTCACAGGACATACCAGTCCAATCCCAGCTGAGGACTCCAAGCACCCCCAAGTTGCATTTCAACAGTGAGTGGTAGGAATCCAGAAGAGGATGGTTGATGAGGTGCGGGTGGGAATGGAGATCCTAGAGGCCACCATAGAAGGAGTCTGTAGGTGTCTGATTCCTAATAAGGATATGACTAAGGAAATTAGAGACACCTACACTTGGCCACATGGAATGTATGAGTCCCTAGCTGACATTGCTGGTGTCATGATGCAGCGGGAACTACAACAGCCCTCTACATCTGACACCTGTGAAATTTCCAGCCAACTGGGTGCAATTCGTAACATCATGGAATCCCTGGAGCGCATGTTGGACTCTTTTATAGAAACAATGGATGCCCTCAACAGCAACGTTGTTGCTTTCTTGGCAAGCCACCAGACCCTTGCCAAGGATTTCCAGGCTGCCTTACTGGCACTGATGAATGCTGGTGGGGGCAGGGGAACCACATCTTCTGCCCCAGATGTGTGCTTGCCTCAGATGCCTCACATACAAACACCACCAAATGAGGGGAAGCACAACACCCATCAGAGGAGGACAATGTGGACTTCAGCAGTTTTCACCAGCGATCTCCCAGATGACATTCGTCAGTACCTACCTCCTGGCCAGTTTCATAGTGGTCCTGTATTTATCTTCCTGGTACCCCCTTTGTCATACAGTACTGGACTTTTTGTGTGATCTTATCCACTTTTGGATTATGAAACAACCATACCTTCCCTAATGGCAATTTGGACCTCCTCACTGGAATTCTCCTAACCACCACATGTCACATGGCATGTTTCCAAATGGACTCTATCTGGTCATCTAAACTTCAATAGCTGGAAAATGGGACTCCCATAAAAGATTGTGAGGGACCAACAATCTTCAATGAAAATAGCCATTGTACACCTATTTGTACTAACTCACAAAGAGTATTGCATGTTTTTTAGCTGAAAGGACTACATAGACCATGGTAGAAGAGTATATTCATAACCCACTTTGTTGCATTCCAAGAAGAGTGAGCGAAACTCAATTTCACAAGCTGTCTTTGGATATGCACCTACACCAAGTTAAACCATTAGGAACAATGAATTATGTTATCTTCCAGTGCAATGTCAGTGTGTAACAACAAGCTGCAGTCACTTGATTGACACAGTGATAATCTGCTCCTAATCACACTAATGCTTACCACCTATAAATTGGAAATGTGAGACCATAGCACTGTTCCAAACATCCATTTAAATGTTGCTCTGTGAACATGGCAACTTTATCATCCTAAAATGGTAACTTCGTGGCTCACACTGAAGATAGTCTACAGTACATAATTCTGCATGGTTGTACCACTAATAGGCATAGACTCATGCCAATATTCCTAATGAATTAGCATCATTCCTGTGCTATGCAAGGCGTAACAAGGACAATACAATACCTTGATTGTCAGTAACCAAGAAATGCAAGGGCTCTATGTTGAGGACCTGTGTCAACTGATAATTGGTCAAAAATGCTACACTGGGATAAGTAAATAAAATGGGTTTGTCTGCCCCTGAGAAGCCTAATATGTGTTGAGCGTGAGTGCAACCACACATTACATCTCTTTTACATTGTTCATACATTTATCCTATATGTGTCAGACCACGGAACCA
The DNA here is from genome assembly GCA_963921515.1 of Calotriton arnoldi. NCBI lineage: Eukaryota > Metazoa > Chordata > Amphibia > Caudata > Salamandridae > Calotriton > Calotriton arnoldi. The sequence continues at coordinate 28,786 of CAWUFW010020834.1, forward strand.
GAAACAACGCAACACCTCCCCAGGGCAAGAGCTAATGAGATAGATATGGGCATGGCAATCATGATGGACAATCTCCAGGCAGGTGTGAATACATACACAATTAGTAATCTGTCAACAGCAATGACCCCCCCGAAGATTGGTGCAAGGGTGTGTGCAGCACTGGAAGGCACTAGTGTGTGTTCCAGTGCAGCCAGGGAGCAGCAATCTGTAGTTGCAAAACGATCCTACCTATACCTTTCCTGTCACTTTTACACAGGGTGCAACAGTGAGGGGCTTATTTATGGGCCCTTGCGTTACTTTTGCGCCGCTGGTGCGTCACCTTTTGTGACGCACCAGCGGAGTAAAAAATGCACCATGTTGCCCCATATTTACAAAGTGACGGATCTAGGTAGATGCGTCACTCTGAAAACCCCTGCACAACATTATACCTACGCCAGGTATAATGTATGCAGGGGGAGGTTTCAACGCAAGAAAGGGTCATAGAAGTGACGCAGTGAAATCTATAAGATGTCACTGTGCCTCTTCTAGGACGCAAATGCGTCAATATCTTACGCCTGCCTCATGGCAGGCATAAGACTGACGCAGGCACATTTAACATGGGACTTGCCCATGCATAATGACCCATTGCTGGAGTTGCGTCACTTTTGTGACACACTCCAGCAATACGTCATTTTTGCCTACAGATACGTCAGAAATACTGACGTATCTGTAACTCCTTGCGACATGATGCGTCATACTGTCATTATGATGCATCATTGGTGTTGCAAGGAGGGTGCAATGAAAAGTGACGCAACGCTGTTTTCTCGCAGCGATGCGTCACTTTTCATGAATGAGGGCCTAAGAGACTACCTGTGTTGTGCTGTGTAAAAAAACACCAACTGAGCCACACTTACAGAATGGCTGAAATGAGTGCAGATTCTTCTGCAGGTGGTCAGTATGTTGCTATGTCTTCTTTTTTGAGAGAGTCTTGCACCACCAGGTTGATGCAATGGGCCAAAAACATAAATAGCCTCTGTATGACATGGCTTTGACTAAGTTACTGCCATTGTCCGTGGCAACAAATCCAATTCTGAGACCTCTGGGTCACAGCTATTCATACACCTTGCAGTTAAATTTGTCCAAGATGTTTACAGCTGTATGTGATTTCTCCATGAAGAACATGGCCACTGTTGCATGCCTCTGAAACGCTCTTAAAACTTTCCTCTGCGTCAAGACCTGCAGATATCTTTTGCTTACCCTGCAAAAGAGATCCATTGTGCAGTGATGCACAAATAATCAGTCACCTGGCAACTGGTCCAGATGTCTGTCATCAGGTTGATAGTGTGAACAAAACTTTGCTGCAAAGCTTGCCCAACCAACTTCAGCACATTGTGATGCAGCCATGGAACAGCAACTCTGGCAAAATAGGTCCAACTTGGTACCTTCCATTTCGGGCAGATGCCTGCCACAAATTCTAAGAATCCCACTTCTTCTACAAAAGAAAAAGGGAGGAGGTCCAGCGCTAACATTTTTGCCAGCTTACCATTATTCAAACGTGCGGTTGGGTGGTTCCACTCATAGGGCCCCTCCTGCCTAAACATGCCCATAATAGTAGCATGGATGTTCTTCTTTTCTGGGGCCACTGACACAGGTGTTGGTAGACTCAATGTGTGTCGTGATGGGGCAGTCACTGTATGTCATGGTGTCTCCATCTCACTCCAAATCTTGTGTCATTGTGAAGTTGCAGAGATGAGTGATTCTGATGGTGCACTGCTGCGGACCTTCTTCTTCCTCATCTCACCTTTCACTGTGATTGGACTTGTAGCTGATGTTCCTCAACTCTCCTCACCACCACAACCATGTTCAGAATTTTTTTTAAGGTGCTCCTACCACTTGATTGTGTGGTGTTTTCTCATATGGGCTGTTTGGCCTCCAGTATCATAATTTGCACAAGGCTTAGCTCGGTGAACATTTGTAGGAAAAATGCTGCATACTGCAATATGCTCCCCCTCTTTGCTAACCGTAAAAAAGTCCCAAACTGGGGAGTAGAACTTTTTTATGGTGTCACTGCCAATTCCTGAAAAAGAACTGGTGTAGGTAGATGGACGTGTCATTGATTGCCTCTCTGCTTCTCCTGAGCGAGGGGTTGGTGCAGGTCTCAGCGGGGGCTTTGCAAATATGGGAGCCGGCAGTGCTACCTGTGCCACATCTCTTGAAGCAGGTTGAATAGCAATGTCACACTCCTCTGTGTCACCTTCCACAATGACTGCCTCGTCATTATCATCCTCCTCATCTTCCCCTTCCATAAGTCTAAGTCTTTGAGGAACTTTTCTTTTCCCGTGCCTCACCTTTTGACTCCTGGACTCTGCTGGGGTCCGCTCCATGTCTCTATCATCATCATCAGAAGTGGTCCTTGGAGAAGATGGTGGAGTAGTACCCTTCCTTTTCCTTGCTGAAGATCCGTGAGCCAATGATCCTAAAAGAGGACGTTCTTGCTCAGAAGGAAGATCAACCTCCTGTTCTGCTCCAACATCAGGAAAATATACTATTGCTGGCTGTGGCTGCTGTCCACTTTGCTCTGTTTCCTGAAACGATTGTCTACTACTTTGCAAAAGGGACAAATCCAATTCAACATCACTACCTGTCGACATGATTGCAGTGGCTGCCTCACTGACAAACATGATCCTGGGCTGAGGTTGGGGTAGTGCTGTTGATGCAGGAATGCTGCTCTCAGCTTGCTCCCCAGAGGCAGGTGCGACATGCACACAATGTGGTGGTCCCAAAAAGGTTTGGGGAGACATGCCACTGGTGGAAAGCTGCTTCTTCTCACTGACCACTTTCATGGAAGCATCTTTCTTCAGGGCCATCTTAAAGCTCTCAGTTGGTAGTTGCACCAAGCTGCAAAAGTGGAAGTGAATGGAGGACTGATATGTGACTGCACAGGTCTTCTGTTTGGCAGTGCTATGGGTGATGTCTCTTCTCTTGTGCACCTAAAAGCGAACAAGCAAGAAAAACATTTAGGACCTGATTACGAGTCCTCAGACTGCTAGATTCATGGTAGGGTGGCAGTCCAAACAGACCCGCACCGGCAGTCCAACCGCCCAATTACAAGTTTGGTGGTCAGATCACCCTGAGACCGTCGATGCTGCCAGGACAATGCCTTTTCCTGGAGGTGGTGCGGCCATCCAGAGGCCGCATTATGCTTGGCGGGGTCGCTGTGGTCCTGCCAAGCATATTACGAGTTTCCTCTCCACTAGGGTTTTCATGGCAGTTCCACCTCCATGAAAACCCTGGCAGTAAGAAGCAAAGTGGGCCCTACATGGCCCCCTGTGCCTCAACTGCATGTGCATGCACACCTGTTTGCATGCACCTAGGTTCCTGCACGTCATGGACTTTCAAGTCCATGCAATGCAGGAACCTTGTTGTGCGGTCCCATTGCAGTGGCTTTTTCAAAGGCACAGCTGCCTTTGAAAGAGGCTCCACCGTGGGACCGCCACGCTGCCAGCCTGCAAGACTACTTAAAAGTCGTAATGTGGCAAGCAGGTGGATGTGACCTTTGGTGGAGTGGTGGCACAGCAGTTTGCACCACCGTGCCATCGCTCCGCCAAAAGTCGTAATCAGGGCATAAGTGTGAAACATGGTATTGTTTGCAGTTTGAATTGGTACAGGCAAAGTCAATATTAGTGTAGTTGTTTTGTTAACTTAGGTAACCACTTTAAAGTCGAACCACACCACCATACCATGATTCCCCATCAGAATAACACAAAAGTTACAGAATGATATAGCTCTTTCATTTATGTTCATATAAAGGAGACTCCTGTGGCACTCAGGGATCTAAATCGGTGAATGAAATACTAATCTTTTCATGAATGGAGGTTAATGTGTGAATATGGCAGGCAATGTGGTCCGGGGGAAATGGAATAATACTCATCATCATTACATAAAAATGAATGATGCTAATGTCTACTCTAAAGTGCACCGCAGCCAGGGTGGCCAGGAGGAAACTGAATTATATACCTAAAAAACTGAATGCTGCTGCTTGGCTGTGCGCCTATGGTGAATGGATGTATGTATTATGGATCGACAGAGGCAAAACGGGAAAAAATTATTTGCAATAAAATAATGACAACAATTAAAATTAATATATAAATTAAAAAAATACAATAAAAAAAAAAAAAAATTAAAATAAAAAAGAAAATACAAAAATTAAATTAAAAAAATTAACAATAAGTGAAATTTTCCTCAATCATATGATTCAACTATTATCTCAGCTTTCCATGCAAGCCTCTGGCAAAGGCATACTGCCTGGATACTCAAAATGGCTGCCAGCCAGTGCCACATGGTCAACAGCAACAAAGAGCAAGAAGGCATGGAGAACAAAGAAGACATGCAGGCCTATGGCGAAAGCACAATGGCTGCCTACACAAAATGCTGCCAGCCACATGGTCACAACCAGGAAGGAGGCATGGCCACAACAAAGAATGCATGCAGGCCTATGGTAAAAGCACACTGGCTGCCTACACAAAATGTCCGCCAGCTACATGGCCGCAACATCAACAACAACAGCCAGCAAGGAGGCATGGCCAAAACAAAGAACCCATGCAGGCCTATGGCAAAAGCACACTGGCTAGCTGCACAAAATGGCCACCAAATATATGGTTGAACAACAAGCAGGGATGCATGGAAAACAAAGAAGACATGCAGGACTACGGACACTGACTATACAAAATGGCCCGTGGCCACATGGGATGGGGGAACAAAGACAAATGGTGGCCTATGTCAAACACACTCACACACTGGCAAGATAAAGGAGGCTTGGTAATGGTAACACAGAAAAAACAGCATTAATTCAGCTATGCCAAAAAATGAAAAAAATTAACTGGGCTAAACATTTTTACAACACACATCCTCCAAAGGCATCAAATATAATTATCCAACCTATAAACTGTTTGAATAAATAAAAAAGTGAAAAACCACAAAAAACACATCTTGTAAATTAATCCAATGCTATCCATGGCCTAAATTATGTTTCAATTCAACAGACACCACAGAAATAGTTGTTTCATGTACCCTTGAATACTACTGGGCTTACTGTCTGGAAGGCCCAAGGGCAGACTAGGTCACATAAAGAATAAAATAAATATTGCAAATTTATTAAAAAACATGGAGAAAATATACTATACTGTTCAACATTTTTTCTTTACAAAAGAAGAAAAACTACATGCAAAAAAATAACTAGAGCCCTACTGAACCAGCAGGCCAACTACCACAATAAGCTTAAAAATCGGATAAAAGTACAAATAAATCATGGTGCATGCCCCCAATCAAACAAACAACACCCTTATACACCAGTTTTTCAACTTACTTGTGAACTCTCAAATACAAAGTCCTTAAATCCAATTGTATATATGTAGCAGACAAGGAGAGCAATCCTTCCAGCTCTAAATCCTAATGAAAAGTGACCAGGAGATTGACAAAGCACTGAGTGGAGCCTCCTGGACAGGAATAGGAAGCTGGAGTCTATGGGGCACTTCCTTCCTGTTGGAAAAAAAAAGTTAAAAAAAGGCTTCTCACCCAAAAAATGCAACTCCAGGTCAGATGGAGAAGAAAATCCACTCGAAAAGCCTGCTTATCAAGCCCAAAAGCTGCTTGAGCGGTCCGTTCACGATCTGCACTACATTGGCGCTGTCGCGGCCGGAAGCAGTGCAAATGAGTGCAAAGTATTGCACAAGCTCACTAGCGGCCCAAGATTAGCGCCAAATCAAACTTTGAATGCGCAAGCAGATAAAAAACTCTGCCTTGCACCCGGGAAGGCGGAATTCAGGAACTTGCTCTCCTCCGTGGAGTGTGAGTGCCCGAATTCCACAAACTCCATGAGCTAGCGGATTTTTGCGCCCTGGCCTAATCTAAATTATGGAAAAAGGGACCATAAATTACTCAAAAAAGAGGTACACTAACAGTTGTCCATAGGCCTCTGACAAAGTTATATATACCTTCATAGAGCGCTATTCAATACCTACTTCAGCTACTCAACTGAACATACACAATGGTACCAACTCTTACATATGAATTGATGATGAACTAGTGGAAGTAGAAAATATTTTAATGTAACCAAACTATTATAAGTACTATCTACACCTATGTGAGCCCACACTAACTAACCTAACATTAGCCTAAAGAATCTAAACTTAAACTCATCTAAAGCTATCTAAACTTATCTTAATCTATCTAATTGTATCATAAACTATCTTAAATTATTTTAAACTACCTTACCGACTGTACACACATGACAAATTAAACATCAACCCCCCACCCCAATACTCATAAATCAGCACAATACAAACAGCAACCACATCCTAAACATACACCTCCTATACATGTAATCATAAACAAATATATATTTCTTTGGTACTGTTACAAATGTTTTTAAACACACTAAACATCAATCCCCTACCCACTTAAAAACGTAACAGTATAAAAACAGACTTAAAAACTACTACCCACTAAAATATCTAAAGAATAACACTAAACTACACTATACATATACTAAACCCTAACTAACACTATACCTAATAGCTACAAAAAAATGAAACAGCATATTAAAAAAAGGGAAAGGGAATTTCCAAAGGGAGAGTCTAAATTTGTGTACCAATGCACTCCATGGTCTCCTGTAAAGTCAGCATAATTTCATGGAGGCTGTCCTGTTCCTTTTCGATGCCATGCAGTCTCCTATTAATCTCCTGCAACTCCTTAAAGATCTTGGACTATAACAAAGATCCCCTGGCAAGTGTGGGATTCCTGGCCCATGTGGATGGCTGCTGTGAGGCAGTAGATGGTCCTGCTGTGGCCTGTGTTTGGTCCAGCTGCTATTGGCCATCCTCCAGATGTTTGGGCCCACTGGACTGTGTTTTGCCCACCCACCGTCCCGCATTCCAGGTGCCTGCTGCCTTGGCCTTCTCATACAGCACACCCATCTTCCGGAATGCCTTTGCTACATGGTATATGTGGCAGTAGCGTACCATCCTCAATGTGTGTTTTTAGCTTTGCCACCTGTCATGTTAACTAGAGAGCTAAAAGAAAAACGTATCAGCTCAAGTTGCAAATGATGTGTGTGAAAATAGGCTGACATTGTCATACAATCACAGTTTTGGCACATTAGCAGTTTTGCTAGCATGGGATACACATATGCTGCAAGGCTTATCATGGCCGCGTTTACAATACTCTTGTTCTGTTACTAAATACACTGTATTTGTTCATGTACTATTGACTATCAGATTCTGCCCGCACCAACCATATCTTGTTCTACATTTAGTCTGATCTGCAGGACAAATTGTGGTTAAGGTACTTGTTGCCAGTCTCTTTTTCGAGTTGGAGCATATTCTTGTCCTATTCAGCCTTGAAAAAGTAATGATGGCGAAACATGTGTTGGCTTCCTCCGTGTATTGATGTGTGTATTGGATATTGCAGCTTTTAAGAAAGAGATATGAATAACAAAGAAAAAGAATAAAAACAATCAACTTACCTTGGAATCTTTCACTACTTTGTCTTTCTGGTTGTAAAATTTGTACCATTGGACTTCTCTGAGTGCTTTGGTAATGTTTATTGTTTGTTTGACGGTTGGGAGATTCTTGATTTTGGCCATTTCACCCAAGGTGGCAGGGTGTATTTACCATGTGAGCTCTCATCATATTTGTTTGTGCTGTGTTACCACTACCCTAATTGTTGAAGGGCCTGGATGTGCGATAATTTTGGCAGTGCAACAAATTTATTGTATGTTATACAATCATATGTGGCAGTCCAGACCAATGCCAAATACTGAGATAGAGACATGGCCAAAATATCTCCTAATCGAACAAGGCAAACTTAGCCAAGTGCTGTCAGTGTAGGTGTATGATATGGAAATGTAGTCAAAAAATGATGACAACCATATCATTCATAACAGTGATTCACACTCATGATGATGTACCAATAGGAAATAGGACACATGGTCCAGATATTAACACTTATGGTGTTGATATTACGTCATGCAAGTGGGGTGCAATTTGCTCATTACCATACTTGAAACGTATAAGGTAAACAAGTCCAGGTAGTGTGCATTGGCAATGCATTACTCATCTGGAGTTATACAAGGCAGCACACAGTACTGTATTGACTTATTCAGTGTCAGGTAGCCCATACATAGATAGAGGGTGGTTGGCTACCTCCTGCAAGACATAACTGTATCACACTACACCAATTTACCCTCAGGCAAATACCAGGAAATAAGGGATATAGCTTCTGTATACAGTTGCAGCAATACCATGATGACCTTTACATGATCAAATGTCTTTGCACTCATTCTTACAGGGCTGCTTTTATCAGCGCACAATTTAAATGAGACAATACATCTCAGGAGTGTGTGTATTCATTCTGGAGTATTCATTTGTACAAGAACTTTGTGGGGTTTAATTCAGGGATCCATGCACTATGATGCAAGTGTGGCTGCATTGAGCTTATACAGTATAACTTACACCACCAGTAGGTGGGCAGTGCAATGGGCTGTATGCTGCCAACAACAGAGCATACATGAAATTGAACTTTTACAGAGTGCAGCAACATAACTTCATACTTTGCATTGTATAAATGCCTCCCAGAGATGGAACATAGGGGATATATGAGTCAGGCATTTCAATGCAAAACCATGTGCAGACTAGTGCGTCTGTGGAGCTGGCCACACCATGCCAGTGAGACTGTATCCATGAATTGAGGCATAATGGTGCTCCATGGGTTGTATAGCAAGGCTATTTGCATAATTTGCTCCAAAATATATACATTGCACCGAGATATGAATCCTGACATCCAGCTTAGGCCAGATCTCTGCCATGTGGACATCTACACTCACAATGTGCATCAGCCAGGCAGTCTGGTAATGACAACACCATGGTTAAACAGAGTAGCAGACCTACATCCTTGCAGCCTACAGGGCATCAGCGTAATTGTTACACTGTCACTCCATTTCACATAGGTATGACATGGATTACTCTGATGGAGGTTCAAGTACCCCTGAGGCTGGATTACGACAGCCATACCTCAGGTTAAGTCAAGCAAGTGATGATTCAAAAATACTCATGATAATGTACTAACAACCTTACAGATGCACGTGTTGAGATGTGATTTTGTCCTCTGTCTTGGGTCAAATCAATGATTAGGAAAAACGTTTCCCTATCACAACAACATTCACAGCATCTATTATAGAAGCAATTTATGTGGCATTTTGACACACACACATTCTTAAATTCAAATGTCATCATGCCATCATGTTTACACTTGGTAACACTGTCTGGGTAAATATTTTCACCTCATCAGTACCAGTTTCATACTCAAATATGGACACAGGCAAAAACACATGCCCAGACAAGCTTAGCCTAGCTCATTGCGCTTTGCTGCTACATCTGTTTAAACATTGGGGCGTAATTGCTAAACTTTTGAGCAACGAAGGGCAGCATGCAAAGTTGCTACGCTGCACTGCGTGAAAGGGAGAAGCCAGAAATGCTCCATATTTACAAAGATATGGAGCCTTTCTGCTCTCTCCTTGCGCTGGCACACATCAGGCAGATTAGCACCAACGCAGGCACCCTTGCACTATGGTGAAAGGCTGCCTGCTTTGCAAGGAGAATTGTTTCTGTACAGGAAGGAATACCTTCCTGCACAAAAACAATCTCTTGAGGCATTTTCCATTTTGTATGTCTGGTGAAATCGCAGCACACATAGAAAGAGGAAATAACAGGGAGAAAAAAATATTTTTCTTCTTGTTACGCCATCCTCTGGAAGGCGTAGCGATCTTATGCAATCCCAGGTTGCAAACCTTAGTAAATCTGGGATTGCATGAAATCCATGAGTGGATGCATGGGAATGGTCATGGTCCACCCAGGGAATGCCCCCCCAAAAAGAAATGTAACTCAATGCAGCGCAAGCCACTGCATTGCATTAAATGTTTTTAACATGGCCACGCAAGGAGGTGCAAATGGGGCCTTGCATGGCTTTGTAAATATCTACTAGCATTTTGTGTTATGGATGCGTGGAAAGGTGGCATAAACATGTTTCAAAATGTAAGTAAATATGGCCCATTTTTGGTAATGTTTGTGCCATGTGTTGTACAACAAATGTTGATTGTGTTGAACTTCTGCAGATTCAGCACCAAATGATGGTTCATGTGCCAAATGCGTCAAAGCAGTAGATAAGCCAGCATCACCACAGCTGCTAAAGATTCATGAATCCTGTGGGCCTAGATACATTGCCTACACGCACATTGACATGAATCCTTTTCAATTCATAATTATTCTGTGGACAAGTCAATTGTGTTGGTACACTGACTGTAATTTGTTTGCAGGTGATTGATACATCCCCATACACATCACAATGTTACAGCTATCATGGATCACAAGCAAACCTTACAGATCTACAACCATGTATTCATTACAAATACTGGTAGCATTGGGTTCCCGGAAGGTGTCAACTTCTCCCCTAGTATATGGACAACGATTAGAACATTGCATTGTAAATAGTACAGCTCCACACAGTCTAAATTCCATTATAAGTACTATGACATCCCAGTAAATAGGATTATACAACACTCTTGACAGACATATATATACATTGTATGAATATGCTATGCAGCTAGTCACCTTGCATGGCAGAGCTGGCTGGATGTTGATACTAAGAGATCACTAACATCATATGCAGGCATGTGATGTTTTCTGTACTGCTGGTCAGCATCATCTCAGGCCCCCTCGCACCATGAAACAAGGGAGGAACCATCGGGCCTAGGCAGACCAAAGTAGTGCTGTGATGGGAAAGGACAGATATGTAGAAATGTAAGGACCATATCAGAATTTTCATGGTGCAGGCGCACAAAGCACTGACTAGCTGCAATGTGGATCACTGACACAATATCAAAACCAAAAATATTGTGGTACAGAAATATTGCGTCGAAAATATTGTTTTTCTATACATATATCGGTAAGCACAAAAATATAAAAAAAGATATAATTTTACACTATTGAAAAAATATATACAATAATATCGTTTTTTTAATATATATAATTAAAACAGTAAATATTAAATATTTTAACATGTAACAATAAAATAATGTAGATTAAATATTTTTAGGTGATATTTAAAAATATATATAAATAAAAACTTATTTAGAGCCATATTACAAGTCTGGCAGTCCATGAACCACTGTACCCGCGGTCGCGGTCCAACCCCTGCAAGCTCAGTGGTCTGACAGTCGTGTTACATTTGTGCGTATTGCTATTGCAAAGACCGTGGCTGAACTGCCAACACCAGCAGCCACCCACAGACCGTCGGGGTCGCGGTCATGGAAAAGCAGCTGCCATAGGGTGGAACAGAGGAGTTTCACCGCCATCCGTATTATGAGTTGGCTTTATGATGAGCTGACCCTAAGCTGGCAAACCAGTTGCAGGATAGCACCCTTGAACTGGTGGGGGAATAGTGCAGGACATTTGCCACAGGTGCCCTGACAGTTCTGGAGTCTGGAGTACCTCTCCACAGTGGACGGTACAGGACCCCAGCGGGGAGGACAGGGTGTGGTATAGCCCGCACCTGTCTCCTGGCCAGCCACCTGGTACGGACCCTGGGCTGGTGGGCCAGTGTCAGGATGCCATCCCTAAGCTGGCAGAGGAGGAAGTGTACAAAGGTTGCCAGGCACCTGGGGCTACCGTCCCCCACTCTCTGACACCACCAGGGTTAGAGAGCCCTGAGAGGCATGAGGTCTGGCTCTTAGCACTGATAGCTGTCAGTGGCCTCTGTGGCTTGCTGTCCTGGTGAACGGAGGAGTCCCGAAGGGAGACAGGAGTCACACCTAGGGGGTCGACTGGGCCACACCACAGTGCTGGCCGTGGTGGTACTGTCTGCCTGCTGGGACACACCTGTGAGCAAGCTATGGGTAGGTGCTTAAAAATGGGGTCCGCAGGTGAGGAGAAGGGTGCAAGGCGTAGAACCAGAATCTACCCCCGCTGCTGTGGGCCAGGTCTGTGTTCTATCGCCCCAAGCAGGGAAGTCCATCAAGGGATTGATTAGTCTACCCTGGCTTTAGGCAAGGAGGGTGTTGTGTTAGACTTGGCTTTTTCAGCGCGTTCACCCCCAGACGTTTTGCTTTTTGACCTCTTGTTTTTGTTGGTTTTTGGACTCTGGGCACTTTACCACTGCTATTCAGTGCTAAAGGGCATATGCTCGCCATGTAAATTGTGTGTATGGATTGGTGTTTCCATGATTGGCCTATTTGATTTACTACTAAGTCCCTAGTAATGTGCACATGTGTGCCCAGGGCCTGTATCACTGATTGTGCCACCAACATAAGCAGCCTTTCAAAGGGTTCTCAGACCTGTCACTGCAGTGCCTGCATGCAGTTTGTACTGCCATGTCGACCTGGCAGGTGCACCCACTTGCCAGGCCCTAACCTTCCCTTCTCTTAACCAGGAGACAGCTTCCACTTCAGGAATCGTATTGGTTGGCCTCAAGTGAGGGGAGCAGGTGGTGGACCACTTCCTGCTCACTCTAAAATCATTCCAAACAGGATTTTTTTTTTTAAATAACACATGTCTCATCTTTGGAACCAGGGTGGTTTTAAGAAATGATGACTTTTTGGAAATGCAAATGCAGTGATGGCATTTGGCTGCCCCTGCATTCACAGTCAATCCCTAGAGAATGCAAATTGCAACATGTCTAATTAATATTCATTAGGCAGATTTTTTGCAAACCCCTTCGCACAATTTGCAATATTACCTTTTTTTACATATCTATCTATCTATCTATCTATCTATCTATCTATCTATCTATCTATCTTACTTTTCTATCAATATCTATATATCAATATATATATAATAATATCTATATATCTTCATCTATATTCACTAAGAACCAAAGGTTACAGGGACGTTATAGTTAGGTTCAGATTTTACTCATACAAAGCCATAGAGATACAGCAGTTATAGGTATACCTATCTCGTGTAACTTTAACTCGCTCCCTAAGGTAACTATAACTTGCGTCACTCATGCTGTTCCTGCACTATGTTGCCCTTTACAAACTGTTCCTCTCCCCTCACTTCCTGTCTAATTATTGTATATTAAGCAGTGTGCCTTGTCCTTTTTGCGGATCTGGATTGGCTGCATGCTCTTAGTACTGTCCTCATAAAAGGACAGCAGCCAGACCCTCCTGGATAGACCACTCAATTTCTAAGCAAAACTCAAAAAGCACAGGGGGTAAGTGAATTTCTGTGTATTTCCTGGAAAGAGGTTCTGAGTTAGACTAGATTAAAAAATGATCCCTCCTCTCACCTAGACATCTAGGAAGTCTCTAAGAAAAATATCCTAGAGACATCAGAATGTGAGATGTCTTAAACATAGAAGACAATGACAGACTGAAAGGAAGCCACCATTAAATCAACAATCCCTGCATTTGTATTGTACAATCACTGCATTCTCTGTAGGACACAATTTACCATCTGCATGGACTTGTAGTCATACTGCATACTTGTAACATGTCCCTAAGCAAATAGCACATTTTGCAGATGCTTGCAGTAAATAAGGAACATGGTTATAAAAAAGATATGTCTGGGGGCGTGTCTTGGATGGAGAAGTGCATGGCTGCTTAGCTTATGTCTCTCCTCACAGCGCGGAGCATAATGCGCTGACTTCGGACATGTCAGGACCTGCTCTCGCTGAGATAAAAACAGTTTTCAACATTGGATGGGGCCCTGAAATTATCAAGAAGACCTGATTCCTTTATTCACTTCCTCAGGGAGTTTTATTTGAGGTCTTTGCCCCGCCACACTACCACGATCCCAAAATGGCAGATGCCAAACGAAAAGAAGAACAAAGAGACCGGCGTGCCGCTTGCCCGGGCGTTTAATTACTGGCCGCCAAACTTCTCTCACAATGTCAACAGGCACCGCTTTATTCCTGAGCATTATTAAAACTGGCAGCAACTGATCTCAACGCTATGAACAAAACTGCTGCATGTGATGCCTGACGTTAAATTGGTGGCCAGCAGGCATGGCGTTTAATTTAAAACTCACCATTTCTAAGTATCTTAGAGGTTTACACCCATCGACATCTCCAACAAAGTTGAACTTTACCTCTGTTTGTTCCCCTGTGGTGGTGCTGTTAAGTATTGTCTTCTGAGGCCCCCTTCTCCTGAACTTGGAGAACACATCCTATCCCAATGAGGCCAACTTTAAAGTAAACTAACACGCTGTCCATATTGAACACAAGGTGTGTACCTGCATGACAAAATATTGCAGAACTATCAGAATCCAGGTCTGGCACATCGCTCTGGCATTTTCAGTTATGTATAGTGCTCCACAAATGTGTGCTTCTCTCAATCACCTTGGCTTGGCTCCCCTTGGATTGAGAAGTGAAGATTGTAAGACCTAGTTCATCCTGAAATAGGGGGCACAATTAAGATTGTAATAGAAGGATCTGAAGTCTTCAATAATATTTTAGGAGTGTCTGTGCAATCCGCCCTCAGGTTATAGGCAACAAGAGCCTCATAGGATATTTGCTTTGTAACCTCCAAACTACCCCCTGTGTCATTGGATAATTTCTTCACGCAGCTGAGTGTAGGTGATTACGAACTATGCTATTGTCACTGGATTAGGGGAACAACCCATCACGGTCGTGCACTCACAGACCTGCTGTTTGTACAATCTCTATCAGAACAGGTCTCAGCATTGGATATAATCAAGTCCAGGCCACCCAAGTTGGCAGAAAAAGAGTCCAAGCCTGACTTAAAGCGCTCAAAGGCTGAACCATCCTCCCTGGACTCACCTATCAAGAATAAAAAGAACATCAATAGCACGATGGACATGATATTAAAAGAGCTGGTGAAGGTGCATGACCTGGCAAAGCCCACGAAACAAAACATAGAATCTATGCAATTGGAAATGACTGCAATAAGGGTGGAAAACAATACCATAAACAACAAAATAACTGATGCAGTACAGAAAATCAGTGGGGTAGAAGATATGACCAACCGTACACCCAAGGACTTGCAAACACTCCAGGTATCAACAAAACCCATAAAAAAGACATTGCCGAACTTAAAGACCGAAATAGAAGAGGAAACCTAAGAATCTTTGGCATTCCTGAAGGCTCTGAGGATTCATCAAACTCCTGTATATCTTTCACGAGAACTGTCTCCCACAAGTTACTGGTTTAAAATTCTCCAAATTCAAACTGGAGAGAGCTCACAGGGTTCCAACTTTCAAGCCACCTGCTAGATATTCAACAAGGCTGATAGTGTGTAAACTGCTACGATTTCAACACACTGAAACAATATTGGCCTATATGCACAAGAACAATCAAATCAATTGGAATTGCTCCAAGATACATATCTGGCAAGACTACTCTAAAGCCACTGTCGACACCAGAAAAGGATTCCTAGCTCTACGTGACAGCTTAAAGGATATGAGACTCCAATTTCCCTTTGCAGATCCAGCGAGATTCAAAGTAATCCTGAAAGGCAGATTTCACACTTTTGAGGATCCCAAAGCCTTATCGAACTTCCTGGATGAGATCACAGACCATGAGATGGAATTGTCCAGATCCGTCTCCAATAAGAGGAAGCCATGATTGGCCTTTTGGATGCTTAGTGGCCTCTCTCAATCTTGAACACTAATCGTGATCTCTACTTTGTCTAAGGCTTGGATAAGTATATTACACCTCAATTGTTCCTCACTTACTTAAGCTCATTGCCTTGCCAGAATTTACTTAGATGTTGTTCATGCGGATGATTGGACACCAACCATCCATTCTGTATTGAATTAGAATCTTAGTTCATTGTTTTGCCTATAGAGAGAGACACTATGATACAGACTCACTGAGTTGTTATGACCTCTTTGCTACCTTCCATAATGAGGGACTATATTCTCCAATGCTTGGCGCTACTTGTTAATTATTCCTCATACCATGTCATAGTGATATGCTTTTACTACACTTTATAACCCCAAATGTTCATGTATTTACAAACTGTTTTAAAAGTCATATGCACTTTAGCAACACATATGGTCTCTCATGTTGAGATGTATCTTGCTCAGTGTTGACCATGTTCCTGAATATGTTATCTGCTCCATTGCTGGGGGATAGACGCTTTTCTCCATCACTACCTCTTTGTCGATGTTTGTGGGGAAGAGGGAGGTGATGGTGGAACAGGGGGATACGTGAGTGGGTTTTTCTTCTTTTTTGTGTGTTGGATACTTGATATCCATATGTTCCTTTTGCTTTGTTCTTCTTTATCTTTAATTCACCCTGTCATTTTTATAGGTTTGGAAGGTCATACCAATAACATTTCCATGTCCATGTCGATTTAATCTCATTCGGGAGAGTTATAGCCCTTTATCTTCACTACCATGATCGGAGACTACTTCCTCC
Organism: Calotriton arnoldi; assembly: GCA_963921515.1. Taxonomy (NCBI): domain Eukaryota; kingdom Metazoa; phylum Chordata; class Amphibia; order Caudata; family Salamandridae; genus Calotriton; species Calotriton arnoldi. The sequence continues at coordinate 45,196 of CAWUFW010020834.1, forward strand.
AGTACACTTCATATTTTATCTATACATTTTGAGGTTTTACGTATATTCACGCTGACTAGAGAGAGGTAGAATTTACCCATCATGTCACCGTATTATACCTGGCTCTCTTACTCAACATCATTTTTCTCAGAGACATAACTGATCCGATACTTACAGACAAACTTACCATTGTCTCCCCGATAGTCAAAGGTGTGATCTATCCAGAAAAAAGACACAAAATAATGCACTACCTCTTTAAATCCAAGGGAGACATTATTCTCCTTCAGGAGACAAGAATTTCTGACAAAGAAGTCAATACCCTTAGAAATAATTGGATCCTTTAAGACCACTGCTCCCCTGCAACACACAAAAAAAACATGGGGTTATTATGCTAATCATTAAACCCTCCAACATTATCAATCAAGTAGTATTTGTATAGCACAGCTAATCACTCCGGGAGGGTATCCAGGCGCTTTGCTGTAGGTATCAGTTTAAGAGCCAGGTCTTGAGACCCTTCCTGAAGTGGTTCAGCGAGGGTGAAGTGTGGCGGTGGGGGGGGAGGGAGTTCCAAGCTTTGGCGGTGAGATGGGAGAAGGAACGTCCTCCGGCGTGGCTGTGATGGATGCAAGGTGTCTGTGTGAGGGAGAGGTGTGCGGACAAGAGGTTTCTGGTGGGTTAGTGGAAGGTCAGGTGGTGGTTCTTGTAGTATGGTCCTTGGTTGTGGAGGGCTTTGTATGCGTGGATCAGGAGCTTGAACTATCATCTCTTCTGCATTTGGAGCCATTTGAGGTCTTTCAGTTGCTGGGTGATGTGTGTCCTCTCGGGTAGGTTGCGGATCAGTCTGGCTGCTGCGTTCTGGACTGTCTGGAGTCTTTGCATGAGTTTGATGGGGGTGCTGGCATAGAGTGTGTTGCTGTAGTTAAGCTGGCTGCTGACGAGGGCCTGCATCACAGTTTTCCGTGTGCTGATGGGGAGTCATCTGAATACTTTGCAGAGCAAGTGAATCATGTGGAAGAAGACTAAGGCGACGGCATTGACCTGATGTTTCATGGAGAGTTTGCTGTATAGTATGATGCTGAGGCTGCGGGTGTGGTCTTTCGGCATGGGGGTAGGTCCGAGCTAAAAGGAGTCGTTCCAAAGATTGGTGTGTCTGCCAAAGATCAGAACTTCCATTTTGTCGGTGTTGAGTTTCAGGCAATTGTCTTTTATCCATGTTGTGACATTCTTCATGCAGTTGTGGAAGTTGGACTTCATCAAGTGGGGTACGCCAAGAGTGGGAGGACAAGCTGAGAGTCCTCAGTGTAGGAGATGATGTTGATGTTGTGCAATCTGACACTGTCTGCAAGTGATGTCCTGTAGATGTTGAAGAGGGTAGGGCTGAGGGATAAGCCCTGGGGTACTTTGCAGATGGTGTGTTTGGGTTGTGAGGTGAAGGGCAGGATGCAGACTATCTGGTGCATCCTGTGAGGAAGGATGCCATACATCTGAGTGCATCATCTGTGATTCCAATCTGGCTTAGTCGACCGATGAGTGTGTGATGGAACACAGTGTCCAAAGGTTCAGAGAGATCCAGGAGGATGAAGGCGTTAGATTCTCCTCTGTCAAGTAGGGCTCGGATGTCATCTGTTGCTGTGATCAGGGCTGTCTTGGTGCTTTGGTTGTATCTAAACCCTGATTGGGATGGGTCCAGCAGTTTGTTTCTTTCCAGATAATCGGTCAGTTGAAGGTTGATAGCTTTCTCCAGGACTTTGGTGGGGAACGGGAGGAGGGAGTTGAGATGGCAGTTCTGGATCTCTCTGGGGTCTGCCGGTGGTTTCTTGAGGAGGAGTTTGACCTCTGTGTGTTTTAAAGCATCAAGAAAGGTGGCTGTAGTTATGGAGGTGTTGAAGATGATGGTGAGCTGGTAGCTGATCTCGTTGCTGCCGATGTTGAAGACTCGATGGGGGCATGGGTCGGTGGGTGCTTCTGAGTGGATGGAGTTCATCATGGTGGTTGTTGTTGGTGTGTTAAGTTGATTCTATGCTGTGATCGGGTGGCTGGTGGCTGTGGTTGTTGTGTTGGAGAGGAGGTCAAAGGGTTGGGGATTGAAGTTTCTGTAGATGGTTGTTATCTTGTTGTGGAAGTGGTCAGCAAGGGAGTCGCAAAGTTCCTGCGAGGGGGGATCGAGGTTTCTGTGGCTGATGGGCAGGTGAACTCTGATGATTGAGAAGAGTTCCTTGGTTTGGTTGATGCTGGCCTTGATGCAGCCTGTCAGGGCCTCCTTTTTTGCAGCTTTGATCTGATGGTGGTAGTTGTTGAGGACTGATTTGTAAGCGGTTTGGTCAGCGTAGTTCCTGATGGTTTGCCATCTTATTTCCAGTTGTTTAAACCCACGTTATGATGCACGGAGTTCTGGCGTGTACCAGCTCACTCATTGGATGAGTATGTGTGTTTTGGCTTGTTTGGTGGGGGTGACGGTACATTGCTGTTGTGTTACCTTGGTCAAGCTGCAGTAGGGAGCACTGTGTCGGTTAGTGGTGATGCCCGGCAGGTTGGTGAGTGTAAAGTGTTCGATGGAGTGGTCCGTCCAGGTGCATTCCAAAGTTTGGCTGTATCTGATTCTTTTGCTGGATATGAAGATGGGGTCTAGCATGTGTCCTGCTCTGTGTGTGGGGTTGGTGACAATCTGCTTGAGGGCAATGTTGTCTAGTCTTTCCAGGAGGTCAGTGGTGTTGGTGTTGATGGAGTCATCGAGGTGGAAGTTAAGGTCTCCCAGGAATATGTAGTGATCGGATTCAATGGCGAGAGGGGTGATGCATTTGGCGATGGTGTCACTGAGGCCGGTTCGTGGTCCTGGTGGTCTGTTTGTGAGGGTTCCTTTGATGGTGGTTTTGGTGTCCCCATGGAGCTGAAATTCATATGTTCACTAATCGGCGTGATGTCATTGTTGGTGATCAATTCTTTGTGTACAATGGCAATGCCTCCACTGTGTCTGTTGGTGCAGTCTCTGTGTTTTATCTTGTTGCCGCTGGGGGATGCCGTGGCAATGTCTGAGAATGATGTGGGCATGAGCTAGGTCTTTGTGATAAAAATCTCGTTGGGAGCGATGGAGAAGATGGTGTCCCAGATTTTGGCAGCGTGTTTGCAGAGTGATCTGGTGTTGATTAGGAGGCAGTTGCATTGATCTGGTGGAGTGTCAGCATCTGGGGTTGGAGTAGCGTTGTTCGATGAGTTGGTGGTCGAAGGAGGCATGGTGGTGAAGCGGCAGTGGATGCAGGTGAATGGTCCCGCTGTGGATCTTGGTGATGCGAGACAGCAGTTGTTGTTGCATGCGGGGTCCAAGGCACAGAGTTCTGTGGCGGTGTACCTGTGGAAGTACAATGGGCCAGGGCTCCTGGCACTGGATGTGGTCCAGACACGGACGGGCACAGGCAGGCTTCCCTTTGGTAGGCCTTCGGCACGCCAGCAGTGCATCCGCTGCACATGCCCATGCTGCGGCCTCCATTAAGTAGGCCTGGGAGGTGGGAGGGGCTGTCCATGAGGTAGGTGGGAAGGGGGGAAAAAAGGCACAGAGGGGAGAGAACTGGAGTGAACCGGATGACAGCAAAAGAAAGGCAAAAGCAATTGGGAGAAAGGCAAAAGTACAATCTCAGTCTGTAACTCACACAAACATTTACAATTGTAGGAGCAGTAGGGGAGAACACGTAATTGACAAATAATGGTCAGGCAACAGGCTCACATGCAATTTCAGGCAGTCATGATAATGTTTTAAATGCTTTTTCAGTAATACAGTGATACAGTATATTAAACATGTAATATTAAAGTGCTTTTCCCGTAATACAATGATACAAGTTGAGAGAAAAAATGTAGCACTACTCAGCAGGGGGACTGGGGCTCGAAGTGGGTAGGAGGTAGCTTGAGGATCGGGACAGTGCCTCTACGCTACATGACCAGCAAGCCGCGTAGCAGCGATCAATACCAAGGTGGTCGAGTGCTTCATTACACTTGAAACTTGTTCTATTCACAAGGGAGCTAGATGGATCATTGCTACCCTACATAGAGGGGATTCACTTTTTCACATAGTGAATATAAAAGGCCCTAATAATGATGACACTGCCTTCTGGAGCAAAATATCAGATAATATTCGGCGTCTACCCTCCAATTACCTTATTATTGCAGGTGGGTATTTCATCCGTCCACTTGACATGACCCTCGACCGTCAATCCATCTGTAAATATCACTCACCTAAAGCTCACAAAAGTTTACAACAAATCTGTTCTAAATACAATCTCTAAGATACCTGGAGATTGCAACAACCCGATTCAAGGGATTACACCTTCTTCTTTGCACCACATAACTCCTATACAAGAATTGATTATATTCTCATCTCTGGAGCCTATACACATTTAATAGACCAAACAAGCCTATCACCAAGCTTGCTCTCTGACCATTCTTGTTTTAGCACGTTCCTCGCTGACACCAATCCTAAATCCCCTACTGAGATATGGCGTTTCAAGAATGATGTTCTTGCCGACCCGGACAATTAAAAAAAAGAATTGATGAAATAATTTCAAACTATATTCTAGATCAGACATCACGGGACATACACATAAAAAACATTCTGGGATGCTCTCACTGCAACACTGAGAGCTACCCTAATTGACATGAAAGCGAAAGTCAATAAAACAAATAACGCCTTATTACTGAAGCTCAAAGGCGAAATTAAACAACTTGAATTAGTGCACATCAAAAATCTGGATAAGAACACTCTCTTCCTTCTCACATGCAAGAAATACGAATACAATAAGGCTCTAAGTGAAAAAAGGCAGTGTGCGGATTAACACATTCAAAGGCCTCAAACTTTGCAAAACCAACAAAGCTGGCAAAATGTTGGCCTCATAGCTCAAACATAAACAGATCAAAAAAAGATAAAAGTGATTAGGGACAACATAAACAAAACCCATACCAATCTCCAGAGAATTCTCAGACAATTTTACAAGGATTTGTACTCTGATGATAAATGGATTACTCTGGATCAAGGCTCCGACTACCTAAGTGAGCTACAATTACCATGTTTGTTAGAAGAAATCAAAGAGTCCTTATCCAAACCCATCTCTTTAGTCGAGATTACTGATGCAATTCGTACTCTTAAAGAGAACAAAGCTCAAGGCTTTAACAGTTTCACAGCGACATTTTATAAAACATTTGCCCAATCACTCCAGCTGCCCGTGTTAGATCTATTTAACTACTTTGCAACTTCTGGTGTTATTAGTGGCACTTCAGCAGAAGCCAACATGGTAGTGATCCACAAAGAAGGGAAAGACCTATTGCTCCCAAAAAGCTATAGGCCCACCTCGCCATTAAATTTGTACTGTAAACTATATGCGCATATATTAGCCAATCGCCTAAATCTTTTCCTACCACAAATAATAAGTAATACACAAGTTGAATTCTTAAAAATTGTATGCTTAACGATAATACCTGTCTCCTATGCCATGTCCTGGAAAAAGCAAAATCATCCATGTCGGCATCTGTAGTGATAGCGCTCGATGCTGAGAAAGTGTTCAATAGGGTATCATGGACCTTTCATGAAGAATCCCTTAGAATCTTTAATTTGGGAGATGGGTTTATAAGAATGATCATGGCCTTATATAGTAATCCGAGCGCCTGTATAAGCTAGTGACTCCCTATCCCAACCATCCAAACTAGAAAAAGGCACTAGACAGGGTTGCCCACTTTCCCCCTCCCCCTTCCTGATGGCTCTCGGGTCTCTCCTCCTAGATATAAAAACAATCCTAATATAACAGGAGTCAACTTTCATGGAAAAGTGGTGAACTTGTCTGCTTATGCAGATATCATCTTAATTGTTATGGATAATCCCAGCTTATCCATACATGCCCTCGTGGAAACAATTTAACAGTATTCTGAAGTCTCTGGATACAAACTAAACAGGGACAAATCAGAAGTTAAATCTGTCTATTCCCTGGGTACAGAGGACTAATTAGGATACTCAGGCCTGACTTGGCAACCCCAATACCTCAAGTACTTGGGCATCGAATTCAACTCTGACCTAATAGACACTATAAAACACAATGAAAAACCCACCTTTCAGGAAACAACAAAACTATTAGAAAGTTGCTCACCCAAATTTAATACCTGGTGGGGCTGCATTGAAACTATAGAAATTATGATTATGTCATCCATTAACTGCTTAATCAGTATGCTACCTCTATTACTTTCAGACGAATTCCACAGTAAATTAGACAAACTGATCACAAATTTTATTTGGCAAGGTAAAAAATCTAGAGTAGCACTAACAAACGTCTGCCTTCTCAATACCCTAGAAGGGGTCAATCTTGACAACTTGACAGGGATTATCAGACAGCCTTCTTGGCCAAGCAGGGTACACATTGGTTCTCCATACCTGATAATCATACACCAACCTGGCTGGAAGTTGAAAAATGCCATCTTGAGCAATTTAGATCCAGCAACTCTACTTACTATCAATTGCAAACATCTCACTACTTCCAAATATCTATTCAAAAACACCAGAAATGCCCTATTAACCATTGATAAGAAATTACCCTCAGAAATGAGGTTATCCATTCTAGCTTCTCTTTGGCACAACTCGAACATCACATATGAGGGCTGGACCCTTTAATTGGACTCATGGGTCACCAAAGGCATATATTTCCATCAACAATTAGGCTCTAGAGCCTCCCCAATAACCTTCTCGAACTTGCAAACACAATACCATCTAGAGGACCGAGAATTCTATAACTTCCTCAAAATTAAGATTTCGATTAACAAGTCCCAATATCCCTAAAGAGAACCTTCCCTCTCATTACTCATTAATAAACTGAACAAACTGATCCACCATTGTTAGAAATGGGATCTCTGGTTGGCTAAGGCTTGCGCCAAAGCCAGGCTGAGACCACCACTCTAGTCAGGGCAAGGGAGTTACACGCCGAAGATAACCCCTGCTCACCCCCTTGGTAGCTTGGCATGAGCAGTCATGCCTATCCCGGAGGCAATGTGTAAAGCGTTTGCGCAACCCACACACAGCAACAACATACAAGGCACACCACATAAGGAACTCCACACAAGGTTATATATAAAAATAGCCTTTGTATTATCATAAACACATTAGAATAGTAATCACACAATATACACTGTGCCAACCGGCACTAGGCAATATTTACAGGGGATTATATACACCTGACAGGGCCAATTGGGCCACTGTCAGAACCATCACTCAGTAAAGATAGTAAATGTAGAACATATAACAAACGTAGAACACAACCAGTAATTACTGGCAAACACTGTACTCAGCATTATCCTGCAACATAACTCATATTATGCACAGTATCACATCAGGCGTAAAATACATTATGTGCCAACCTCATAAGCCTAAACATATTAGACCATAACCTCCTAACCATAAATCACATTAGGCATAAATCACAGGGGAGAATAATCTCCCAAGCATAAACCACAGTATGCAAATAACCTCATAGCATAAACCACATTAGAGGCATAAATCACGGTGCATGAAAAACAGTACATGAATCAAATTTCCTGCGCACCACATAAATCACATTAGGGCCTGGCGCCCTATCAACCTAACAGTCCCCCTGGCCAACTGGCCTTCTCAGAGGGCTCAAATGCCCTATGTCCAAAATGTCAGGGCGGCTGCCAATGCAGCAGAATTCACAAGTGCGCAATTGCGCTGGGGCAGAGGAGTGCATCTCACTCCTATCTCATTTAAAAATGCCCCCACAGGAATGTTGGCCTAAACGTTGCAGCTGCCGCTAATTGCCGTGCAGCTGTGATGAAGCAAATTAGGCACTGGCACTGACTGTGCCCTGAGAGCCCGACTGGGACTCTCCAACCAAATATGCCAAACGTTGCAGCTGCCTGCGCTGGTGCGGCACAGCTGGGAAGACGTAAATGGGCCCTGGCACGACTGTGCCCTCGGGGCCCCACTGGGGCTCTCTGAATCAAACACTGCCCCCATCGGTGCAGTTGCCCACTGTCATGCGGGGCAACTGTGAGAATATCCGTAAAGGGGGCCCGGCACCACTGTGCCCTCTGGACCCCCCCACGGGCTCTAAAAACAAATATGCCCATCGTTGGGGCGGCCCGCTCTCTTGCGGGACCGCCCAGACCAAGCACCGACACCGTGCCTCGAAAGGCACCACAACAAGGGAGAAGCCCCCACTCACTGGGCTCTGCTTCTCCGGGCTTAGGCGATCTCTGCGGGCCTGCCTCCCCTCTGCAGCCAGACTTCCTCCACACGCGGGGCTCTCTCCGTCTCTCTGGAGCCCCGCCTGGAATCCGGCCGCACTGGGAGCATCCACGCAGGCGAGGTGGGCTCCCGCCTGCCTTCAGCTTACTTTCTTGCACCGGGGCTCCCAACAGCTCACGGGAGCCCCGCTCGGATCAACACTTCCGCATTTCTGAGATGCCATTTGAATGAGAGCAGCGAGGAGGGAGCATTGACTTCGACTGCAAAATTTCAGGAGCTGAGTCTCAAGCACGCAAACGGCAGCGCCTCCTCTCTCTAAACAATTATGAACCACCGAACGTGTTAGGCGTTCGTCTTGGCGAAAAGCAGCTAGAATTACAAAGCCTCATTAACGTGTACACTGCAGCTAACAAGAGACCGGTGAAATAGCTAATCTGTGGATATTTCAAGGAAAGCACACTGAACAGTGCAGCACATTCCGCCATTGAATGCATAACAGCCTATGCACTTACCTTTATCCTCTGAAATAGTCCGACCAAGTCCTGGTCCTGAGGAGAACCCTCAAAAGATATCAGGGTTCCGAAACGCGTCGACCGTAGACAGCTAGTCTTAATCATCATGATTTCACTGAATGACACAGTGTACAAACAAGGCATATTTCCTGTTGTAACTCTACTGTCGACTAGCTGGTTATAGCAGGTTGCAGTAATGTAAATTACAAACAAATTTGCACCGCTATTGTTTTCTTTTCCAACTTAAGGACTGTTCATTTTTGTTGTCATTTGTCAAATGTCATGTATTTGTTAATTGTCAATCACATTACACTTATTATTTGATGAAGTGTTAAATGTTTATATGTATGTCGCTTCTTTATGACATGAATATAATGTTTTTTATGTATGTTACAGAAACTAATGTTCAAAAGAAAAAGGTGAAATAAAAACACCAAATCCATTTTATGTGTTAAAACGGGTTTAACTTAAATAGACTTACTTAAATGACACGTCCAAACACTTTTTTAATACTAGTTCGGATCAACACTTCAGCACCTCTTCCGGCCCTATGCTGCAGGCCCCGCCCAGAGTCAGGCAAACTCTGCCTGGCTTCCGGGTCGGCGGCCTCTCTCTCGATCGGGCCGCGGCGGTGATTTTTCAATCGTAGAACGCGGGGTGGGCACACGCAAAGGCAAAGAGGAATGCGGGGTGGGCACCCGCGATAATTATCACAATAAGCGGGGTGGGCACCCACGAAAAATAGAGAAAAACGCGGGGTGGGCACCCGCCATTTCCAGCATCACGGGGGAATCCCTATGATGGGGATTCCCTCTCAAAGGGCTGCAGCTCAGCGCTGCGCAGCCCACGCTCTCCTCTGTCTTGGGGAAAAATAAAGAAATAAGGCACAGCGCTCACGAGGTGCAGGAAGTCCCAGCAAGTCCATGGAGATCAAGGGGGCAATGCAGGGCCCAGGGAGGCAAGCCATCATGGCGTTTCCTCCTGGGCCCCAGCAGCAGCACGCCCCAGCAAGTACAGAACAGCACCCAAGCACAGAACCAAAAACATGGGGTCACAGCCCCTACATTTATACTCCTTTCTCCTTTGTTCTGCAGTGTAGGGTTTGGGGGAACCAGATGCAACTGGTTCAGGGGGGATTTGGAGCACTTTGTTTTCCAAGCTCCTCTTCCCCTTTGTCAGGTGGGGGCTAGGTGATCAGACACACCACAGGGGGCGGAGACAGCATTGTGCAGGCTGGGCACAGTCCTATTCAGGGTCAGGGGATTACTCCTCCCACTACTCCCAGGGCAGTTGTCCCATTCAGCCTAGCGCTGACTCACCCTGCCCCTCCTGGAGCCACACACCCCTCCCAGCCCCTGTCACTCACAAGCCAGACATGCAATTCACATCAGGCAGGCAGACACATAGCACACAGAAATGCCAACTTCTAAAAGTGGCATTTCTCAAATAGTCATAATAAATCTACGCACACCATCGCACAGCATTCATTCTTACAATTTCATACATACTAAACTCGCCCACGCTGCTCCTCCCATCCCAGGAATTATCACTGACACACTTTATCAGGGAATCCCCAATGCATTCCTATGGGAGGGCAGGCCAATCATACCAAATGTACACAGAGAGCGCACACACTTTACACTGGACCACAGTGCTAAAGTGCCCAGAGGCCTAAAACCACCAACACCATGTCAGAGAAAAAGGCAAAAAGTTCAGGGGTGACCCTGCACAAAGGGCCAAGTCCAACACAACCCCCTTCCAGCCAAAACGCAGGGTAGACCAATCACTACCTTGATGGGCTTCCCTGCTTCGGGCGATAGAACACGAACGCGGGCCCGCAACTGCAGGGACACCCTCCGGTTCTATGCCACTCTGAACCCATGTGGTTCCCTCTGAAAAAAACTCTCAGGCCCAACTAGGCTACCCCACTGGTACTCCCTAGTTGTCCACGGCCAGGACCAGGCCCTAGGCCACCCAGATATCACTGGTTCTTGCCAATCCACAGAGTGGGGGGCAGTAACCCCTGGAAAATAATAGCCATTCTCCACTCTTCCTCTCAGTGTAGTTCCAAACTGCCACTGATCCTCCAACCTAGGGTCCGCACCCTCAGGCTGACCAGAGGTCACGGGCGAAGCGTCTCCTCACCCTACCTCCCTTCTGGGGTTCCGCACTCTCCCAGGAGAAGCACCCCCAGAACACAACTCTCCCACCAGTTCAGGACCTCTCTCCATCAACTGGTCTACCACCTGGGATCTAAACTCTCCGGCTGCACCGGGGTCAGAGGCGAGGACTCCCTCCCTCTGCACCCCCTTCCAGAGCCCTATACCCTCCCAACTGGAGTGGTACCCCTAGAAGGCAAAACCGGTCAGAACACAGATTACAGTTGCCCTTCCCTCCAGGTCAGGAAACACCTGAACCTGGCCTGTCAACCCAGGGACGGTACCCTTTGGTTGGACAATTGCGCGGCGAACCAGGACTTCCTGGGGAGTACATATACCCTCCCCGAGGGTGACACATAACTAATGTGTCGTGTGACAGTCTGCCTGGCGCAGAGCTCATGACCTCCTGTCCATCTGACAGTGGTGAAGATGCCCCAGGACAGAAGTGACGTCACCATGGTCAATCACTGGTGACTCAGCCCTTCTGGCTGGCCCCTGAACCAATGGTTCTTCCACTGGGGACTCTTTCCCCCTCTCATCCCTCAATCTGGACTTCTGCACCCTCGACTTAGGAGTGGCACTGCCAGACACCAGAACTGATGGAGGCCTGATTACTGACACTCCCAGCTCACCTAACAGGGGGAGATCCCCCTCAAAGAACGATCCAACAGACAGACTATGCTCCCTACCTGGTGTTCCCTCTAGGAACCATCCAGTACTGGAGACTGAGGCTGAGGCTCGGAATACGGCCCAGTCTCACACCTTCCCCTGCGAGATAGGATGTGAGGCCTTGCAACCTCCTCACTATAAGGGTACCTAGCTGGGCTACTCTGAACCACTTCCACCACTCTGGGTTGGAAGATACCTGCACCATTCCTCTAGGATCACTCCCCAATGCAAGCTCCCTAGAATCAAAGAACTCACACACTCCAACAGGGGTTGGCGCAACTCCGGAAAACAATTACGGGGCAGGTTCTCTCTGACAAAACAGATTGAAGAGCCCTTTAACACCATTTACCGTGCTAACCAATCACCCAAACGTCCAGTGCATCAGAACACTCATCCACATACTCCCCCCCAAGACTGGTGAGACAGTATCTTACTGCCCCTGAATCTCAACCTGTACCCCTGTTAACTGGGAACCAGGTACCATACTCTGGGAACTGGGAATGGGACTTCCTGCACTGGACTTCATATTGCTGCCACCACTGGATCCCACCCTTACTGGGGATTCCAGAAAACTGAAACTGCACTTAGGGGATAATCTACCCTCCCGAGCTAGTTACTCCATGCCAATTAAGTTACCACTGTAGGCCAACCCTAGAAATAGCAGACAGCACAGGGGCAGTACAACTCCTTTAGCTTCAGGCCAACCCAAGAAATAGCACAATGGCACAAGGGCAGTCAACTCCTTCAGCTTCAGGCCAACCCAAGAAAAAGCAGTCTGCACAAGGGCAGTACAAAACTCCTCCAGATTCTCTGGTTTCTGTCCTTGGCAGGACCCCCAACTCATAGTGCAACAATAAAACACATTTCAACGAAATGATACTTAAAACAAACTCAGAAACAGTAATCCCCAAACATGTGACTATCTAAAATGCAGAGCTTGTAGTGCAACCAGTTGTCGCTGTGGTACTGCGCAAACGCAAGTCCTATCCCCACCGCTGACCACCAATGTTAGAAATGGGATCTCTGGTTGGCTAAGGCTTGCGCCAAAGCCAGGCAGAGACCACCATTCTAGTCAGGGCAAGGGAGTTACACGCCGAAGATAACCCCTGCTCACCCCCATGGTAGCTTGGCACGAGCAGTCAGGCCTATCCCGGAGGCAATGTGTAAAGCGTTTGCGCAACCCACACTGCGCAACCCACACACAGCAACAACATACTAGGCACACCACAAAAGGAACTCCACACAAGGTTATATATAAAAATAGCCTTTGTATTATCATAAACACATTAGAATAGTAATCACACAATATACACTGTGCCAACCGGCACTAGGCAATATTTACAGGGGATTATATACACCTGACAGGGCCACTGTCAGAACCATCACTCAGTAAAGATAGTAAATGTAGAACATATAACAAACGTAGAACACAACCAGTAATTACTGGCAAACACTGTACTCAGCATTATCCTGCAACATAACTCATATTATGCACAGTATCACATCAGGCGTAAAATACATTATGCGCCAACCTCATAAGCCTAAACATATTAGACCATAACCTCCTAACCATAAATCACATTAGGCATAAATCACAGGGGAGAATAATCTCCCAAGCATAAACCACAGTATGCAAATAACCTCATAGCATAAACCACATTAGAGGCATAAATCACGGTGCATGAAAAACAGTACATGAATCACATTTCCTGCGCACCACATAAATCACATTAGGGCCTGGCGCCCTATCAACCTAACAGTCCCCCTGGCCAACTGGCCTTCCCAGAGGGCTCAAATGCCCTATGTCCAAAATGTCAGGGCGGCTGCCAATGCAGCAGAATTCACAAGTGCGCAATTGCGCTGGGGCAGAGGAGTGCATCTCACTCCTATCTCATTTAAAAATGCCCCCACAGGAATGTTGGCCTAAACGTTGCAGCTGCCGCTAATTGCCGTGCAGCTGTAATGAAGCAAATTAGGCAGTGGCACCGACTGTGCCCTGAGAGCCCGACTGGGACTCTCCAACCAAATATGCCAAATGTTGCAGCTGCCCGCGCTGGTGCGGCGCAGCTGGGAAGACGTAAATGGGCCCTGGCACGACTGTGCCCTCGGGGCCCCACTGGGGCTCTCTGAATCAAACACTGCCCCCATCGGTGCAGTTGCCCACTGTCAAGCGGGGCAGCTGTGAGAATATCCATAAGGGGGCCCGGCACCACTGTGCCCTCTGGACCCCCCCACGGGCTCTAAAAACCAATATGCCCATCGTTGGGGCGGCCCGCTCTCTTGCGGGACCGCCCAGACCAAGCACCGACACCGTGCCTCGAAAGGCACCACAACAAGGAAGAAGCCCCCACTCACCGGGCTCTGCTTCTCCGGGCTTAGGCGATCTCTGTGGGCCTGCCTCCCCTCTGCAGCCAGACTTCCTTCACACGCGGGGCTCTCTCCGTCTCTCGGGAGCCCCGCCTGGAGTCCGGCCGCACTGGGAGCATCCACGCAGGCGGGGTGGGCTCCCGCCTGCCTTCAGCTTACTTTCTTGCACCGGGGCTCCCAACAGCTCACGGGAGCCCCGCTCGGATCAACAGTTCGGCACCTCTTCTGGCCCTACGCTGCAGGCCCTGCCCAGAGTCAGGTGAACTCTGCCTGGCTTCCGGGTCGGCGGCCTCTCTCTCGATCGGGCCGCGGCGGTGATTTTTCAATCGTAGAACGCGGGGTGGGCACCTGCAAAGGCAAAGAGGAATGCGGGGTGGGCACCCGCAATAATTATCACAATAAGCGGGGTGGGCACCCGCGAAAAATAGAGAAAAACGCGGGGTGGGCACCCGCCATTTCCAGCATCACGGGGGAATCCCTACGATGGGGATTCCCTCTCAAAGGGCTGCAGCTCAGCACTGCGCAGCCCACGCTCTCCTCTGTCTTGGGGAAAAATAAAGAAATAAGGCACAGCGCTCACGAGGCGCTAGAAGTCCCAGCAAGTCCATGGAGATCAAGGGGGCAATGCAGGGCCCAGGGAGGCAAGCCCTCATGGCGGTTCCTCCTGGGCCCCAGAAGCAGCACGCCCCAGCAAGTACAGAACAGCACCCAAGCACAGAACCAAAACCATGGGGTCACAGCCCCTACATTTATACTCCTTTCTCCTTTATTCTGCAGTGTAGGGTTTGGGGGAACCAGATGCAACTGGTTCAGGGGGGATTTGGAGCACTTTGTTTTCCAAGCTCCTCTTCCCCTTTGTCAGGTGGGGGCTAGGAGATCAGACACACCACAGGGGGCGGAGCCAGCATTGTGCAGGCTGGGCACAGTTCTATTCAGGGTCAGGGGGCTACTCCTCCCACTACTCCCAGGGCAGATGTCCCATTCAGCCTAGCGCTGACTCATCCTGCCCCTCCTGGAGCCACACACCCCTCCCAGCCCCTGTCCCTCACAAGCCAGACATGCAATTCACATCAGGCAGGCAGACACATAGCACACAGAAATGTCAACTTCTAAAAGTGGCATTTTTCAAACAGTCATAATAAATCTACGCACACCATCGCGCAGCATTCATTCTTGCAATTTCATACATACTAAACTCGCCCACGCTGCTCCTCCCATCCCAGGAATTATCACTGACACACTTTATCAGGGAATACCCAATGCATTCCTATGGGAGGGCAGGCCAACCTTACCAAATGTACACAGAGAGCGCACGCACTTTACACTGGACCACAGTGCTAAAGTGCCCAGAGGCCTAAAACCACCAACACCATGTCAGAGAAAAAGGCAAAAAGTTCAGGGGTGACCCTGCACAAAGGGCCAAGTCCAACAACCATGTTTCCCAATTCTATCAATTACTACAACCTAAACATTGAGGGCAAACAGGAAAGTAAGGGAAAACTGGGACACTCCCTCTTCTCATCCCACCTCTGATTCTGAATGGAACCACATATGGACATTAGTCACCTCACAAAAAATATCCCCAGTACTTTCTCAAGCTAAATATTGGTTAATTCACAAAGCCTACTGGACTCTTTCTTCTCTATACACCCTGAATATCTTTAAGAGCCCCACATGCTGGAACTGTAATGAGGAACTTGGTGACCTTGCTCACCTAATTTTTCACTGAAAATGAGTGGCATCTTTCTGGGACAATGTCTTCTTCATCTCCAAGCTTTTTAATATTTGTCCCAAAAAGGAATTTTCATTTCTTATCAAGGGCTTCACTGATCCTAATATTAGATGCCCTGCTGATCACCCCTACTCAATCTTTTGTTGTCGTCTGCAGTTCAAACGATTTCCTCTAACTGGAAAGCCACACACAAAGCTTTGTTTACAGCCTGGCTAAACTGGGTTTCACACATCAGAGGTGCTGATAGCGCTGCTCTGCAACACTCCCCCTGGAAAAACCAACACAAACCTATATGGAAATCCTTAGATAACTATTTCGCTGCCACTAAACCTCCTTGAGCTGGTAGACATTTGTTTACACTTTAGAACCCAGTATTGCTGATTTTTTATTCGCATCATTGCGAGGGACGCATATGCTTCGAGCGAGAGAAACCACCTTCCTGCCTTCATATTTCCTCTTTATACTTCTCCTTTTTCGCAATTGTCTTTTTTGGGTACCCATTTTAGTGATTCATTTATATGGATGTTTTGTATGGAATTACCTTTATATTTGTTTGTATTAAAGCATCTTTCTCTTTCAATTTACACAGTGACCGATAAACAATTATAGTGGACACTCAATTTTATCTTTATGTGCATTTTTCTCATTATTGTAACAATTACATCTTATATGTTTCTTTTCCTGCATTTCAGTCTTATTTTGTCTTTGTTTTGTAGTGAAAATTAACAAAGACTATTTTGAAAATTAAAAAAAGGGCTGCTTCAGATCTGCACCATCTGCAATGATTACATAGCTCAAATTTACGAGGCAACATCCACCCTCAAATATTGGTGGCATTGCACATTTATTGTAACCCTGGCCTACCAGCGCTTGGTGCCCTGCTGAGGAAATGTCAGCAACGCATGGAGTACTCCAGTGAACACACAGCATGTTGCGTCCATTGGGAAAAAAAATCAAACATCAGACCTGAAAAAGTTTACAGGCACCCGATAGTACACATTTTCTTGCTCTGGAAGGACCTTTGCTCCTACAGTTGGTATACATAATGAAATATGAGAGCTTAGAGAACCTGGACTATGAACATATTGTTGAACAGCAAATCAAATATTCTGAATAATTACAACACACGGTTGTAGATATGTAATTTAGATGATCAATAAATTATGTAAAAACATTGCCTGTGTCTATGTTATGCTAAATTCTGAGTTATTCATAGTGTGAATCATTTTACTTTTAATCTTGCTGATGTACATCTTTGGCTATTTTTGCAAACTAAAAAAAAATAGAAATATAATATAATTTTAAGATTGTTCCTTATTAGCCAATATTTTTCTTTGCATCTACATGAAACCATAATCCAGTTATTAACATTTATATGTTGCATTACTACAATGTAAAAGGGTTTTAACCTTTTTTTGTTTTCAAGAAGATTTCACTGTTTCTGTTTGTCAGGAAGGAGGTTCACCCAGCAGTAAATGAAATTAAAATCAATACTTAAGGTGAGATCACTAGTTTCGACTAATAGAACATTGGGAGAACTTTACATATGTACACGTTTGTTGCTATCACAATTTAACAGCAAGCAATGTATAATGGGTTCCCTTTTTCTTTGGTTAATGCATCAAGCTATTGTCTGCAACGTGTTTTACTTCGCTCACATTAGTGTTTGCTTTCAAAGTAAACACAAAATAACCTATAACCCTAATTGGTGTGTATTTGCATTGCCCATGCTTGAAAGCTGTGGGAGATGGGATGGGATAGGAGCCAAAACATGAGTATAAGGGAAATTATTTGACCTTAAGCTTCTAGGGTGTCATCAAAATCTATCTGACGTTTCTTTTAAATCATGCATTTTCATGTCCTTTTTCATAATTACCGGAGTGGCTTTGAATAGTGAATTGATTTTTATCCTATTAAGTAGGATGGCACAAAGCAGAGAAGAGCCTTAACACAATTAAACATGTGAACTTTCCTCTGACTTTTCTTGTTAAGCATTCAGGGGCAGATTTACAAGCCCCTTGCGTGACTTTTGCGCTGCAGTTGAGTCACTTTTTTGACGCAACAGTGGCGCAAACAATGCGGTCTATTTACAACGTGACGCATCTAGGGAGATGCGTCACGTTGTAAAGCCCTGCGTCACATTATACCTGCGTCAGGTATAATGTATGCAGGGTGGGCGTTCCCACGCAGGAAGGCCTCATAAAAGTGACTCAGTGAAATCTACAAGATTTCACTGCGTCACTTCTAGGACGTCACTGCGTCAAATCCTTACGCCTGCTTGAAGCAGGCGTAATGAGTGACGCAATGTAGTGGGAATAGGCCTCAAAAAGCATTGCTGGAGTTGCGTCGTGCTTGCGACACAACTCCAGCAATGCGTGACTTTTGCCCCAACAGATGCGTCAGAATTTCTGACGCATCTGTCAATCCTTGCGCCATGGTGCGTCGTATTGTAAATACGGTGCATCCATGGTGGCGCAAGGGTTTCTCAGTGTGGCGCAGGGAAAGTGACGCATCTCTACAGATGCGTCACTTTCTTGTAAATCTGCCCCTCAGTGCCTATTTGTACCTTTTGTTAGCCCAATCACATTACTGTAGATTAATTTTTCATGCTGCTCTGTTGGCGGGCAACAACAACAATTGATGGACAGAATGCTGAAACAATGTTAAACATTCACCCCCAGTACAGAGATCTGGGCCTAAATCCATCGTATTTTTTGCACACCAGGTTATTCCAGTTTAGCCCCAGCTATATGCAAATCAGTCAACGCTGCTCCCCATGGGAACAGTCCTGCCCCAACTGCCAGGCCAGGTCCTCCCTGTAGGAAGCTGGCTCTGTATATACTGTACCAAAATGAGGTATAGTGTGCACAGAGTCCAGTGGAACCCCAAAGGTAGGCAGAGGCAAAAGTAGATAGCACCTTACTCTCTATTTGTGGTAGTGTGGGCGAGCAGTAAGGCTTTATCAGAGGGTAGTGTTAAGCATTTGCTGTACACACTCAATCAGCAAATGATTACACACACTCAAAGACTGAACTTCAGACCAATTGGTTTTGTATGAAAATATTCTTTTAGTTATTTTATTTCTTAGAACCAAGCAAGCCTGGCACAGGTAAGTGATTTATACTTTGCAGTAATCATACAGTTTGAATTGCAGTTGTATATATACTTTAGTTTGGTTACAGTAGAATTACTGGTAATGCAATACTTTGAAATATTGTACATATACTTTGTATTGACTTTTCAAAGGATGTCAAATAAACTACTTTACAGATTACTTTTCTTACACAGTGTAGTATACCTGGATACTGCACTGGGAAATTTCCTGTAAACAGGTAAGTAAAAGCGTTTTGGTTATTTGGTTACTGTTTTAGAGACTTTTATAGATTTTCCAACAATCGGTTCAGAGGTAAGTACTTTGTTGTGGGAGTTGGGTTTCTGGGGTTAGACTCAGGGGTCCCCCAGGGTCGAGGATGCACTCTCAAAGTACCCTCAGCGGCACCAGGGCGGCCGGGTGCAGAGTGCTGAGGCCCAATGTTATCCAATGGGGGATAGGGGGCCTCCGGTTAGTGGCTGCTGACGAGCAGGCCACAAGGTTGTGGGAGCAAAGCTCCTGAACTTAAGCTCAGGGCAAATGGGGGTTCACGTTAGCACCAAAGGTACACCCTCAGCGGCACTAGGGCTGGCGGGTGCAGGGTGCTGGTTTGTCGTCGGGTGCCCTGTTACTTTCAATGGGGATTCTCCGGTTTGCAAATACACTGCAGGCTCGGGGTCGAAGGTCTTCTGGGAGCGACCACCACTTGGAGAGGTAAGTTGGGATGCTGGGGGTTGGCTAGACACCGTCGGTTGGGCCACCCAAGGCCGTGGTGCGTCGGGTGCAGGGGTGTCTTTTAGGGTTGGATCTTCTTACCAACTCCTGGTCGCTGTTGGGGGGACCTTCCGGATTGAGGCTGCAGGCGTCGGCTGGAGGCTTGAGGCAGGTCAGAGATCACCGGATCTCGGGTCATAATCGCCGGGGGCACCTCCTCATGGTGTTGGGCCCCTGGAACTCGGGCCGGGGGCTTCGGGTGCAGAGTGGTGCAGACTCGCGGATTTCGCCGGAGCTGGAGTCTGTTTGGTGAACAAATCCATTGTTCACTGGAGACAAAGTCTTTTTCTTGGAAGGCAGCGCAGGTCCTCGGGGTTCTTGCGGTTGCTGGCATCAGGACACACCGGAGTTTCGCTTCTGCAGGTTCGAGGTGGGGACATGCCGGTTGGGCTGGGGCCAAGTTAGTAGGAGTCCTCCTCTTCTTAGCCTCGGCACGGATGTTTGGTCCTTCTTCTTCTTTTCTTCTTGGTTGTTGCTTGTTTGAGGAGGCAAGGTTCGGGGGTGCCCCTAAATACTAAATGTAGGGGTGTTACAGGTAAGTAAAAGAATGGGACCAATGGGTCCCTTCGTTGAGGTGGGTACACCCCCTATTATGCCACCCTCCAGTGGGAGGGGGGCATATGCCTCACTCTGGTTGGCTGGGTCCCCCCATCTGCAAGATGGCAGGGACTGAGAGTTGTGCTTCACCTCGCCTCCCCCACCTGAGGGGTGGAGTTGGCAAAGGTGGGCACACCACCCTTCCTCACTTGGTTTTCCCGCCGGTTCTCCCGCCCAAAGTGGGGGTCAGAACCGGTGGGCACCAGTTGTTGGAATCAGCAAAAGGCCTGGGGAAGCTCACAAAGCTGGCAGGCCTTTGAAGCTTCCCCTTCGTGGACCCTGCCCATCCTGGGGGAGGAGGCTTGGCACCTCGTCCCAGGATGTGCATTGTTTCAGGCCTACGAGAGCAACAGGCTCTCAACCTAGGAGTCCAGAAAAATGTCTGGTGGTGGCAGCTGTGGAACAGCAACTCAGCCTGGACACTAGTGTTAGGTCTTTTTTCAGGGGGCATCTCTAAGATGCCCTCTGTGTGCATTTTTCATTAAATTCCACACTGGCATCAGTGTGGGTTTAATGTGCTGAGAAGTTTGATACCAAACTTCTCAGTTTTCAGTAAAGCCAATATGGTACTGTGGAGTTCGTAATGACAAACTTCCAGCACCATATACTCTTAATGGCATTACTGCGCTTACAATGTCTAAGAATTGGCTTAGACACTGTAGGGGTACAGGGTTCATGCACTGGTACCCTCACCACTGGTATAGTGCACCCAGCTAGAGGGGTGGATGATCTATGCCAGGGCAGTGGGTTGCGGGCATGGCACACAGGGATGTGTGCCATGTCGACTCTTCACTTTGTTCTGCACCAAAACACGCAGCCTGCACAGGCAGTGTGTGAGTGTAAAGGTACAGGGCCTCTAAGGGTCTCACAATAAGTGCTGCAGGCCCTAGAGGCCTTCCCTGGTCACAGTGCCCTGGGTACCTGGGGTACCATATACCAGGGGCTGACTTGTGGCCAGAGAGTGCTAATTGGGTTTGGTCTTCAATGCAGTTTCAGGGAAAGAACATAGGCCCTGGGTACCTGATTGGCAGGAGCCCAGGACACACTCAGTCAAAGTACATCAGCAGTTCCGCAAAAAGTGGGGGCAACCATGCAGAAAGAGGGCACTTTCTCACCCCCCAAATGAAAGAGGATGAGACTAACCTTTCCCTAGAGAGTCTTCATTGTCTAAGTGGAAGAACCTGGAAAGTCCATCTGCATTGGCATGGGCAGTCCCAGGTTTGTGTTCCACTTTAAAGTCCATTCCCTGTAGGGAGATGGACCACCTCAACAGTTTAGGAGTTTCACCTTTCATCTGCATTAGCCACTTGAGACGTCTGTGATCAGTTTAAACTAGGAAGTGAGTACCAAACAAGTATGGTCTCAGCTTCTTCAGGGACCAAACCACAGCAAAGGCCTCCCTCTCAATGGCACTCCAACGCTGCTCCCTGGGGAGAAGTCTTCTGCTTATAAAAGCAACAGGTTGGTTTTGGCCTTCATCATTGGTCTGGGAAAGGACCGCTCCTACCCCTAGCTCAGAGGCATCAGTCTGCACAATGAATTGCTTGGTATAGTCTGGAGCTTTGAGAAATGGTGCTGAGCACATTGCCTCTTTCAGGGTGTTAAAACCCTTTTGACAGCTAACTGTCCAGTTTACCTATTTGGGCATCTTCTTGGAGGTAAGTTCTGTGAGGGGAGTTACAATTGACCCATATCCATTCACAAACCTCCTGTAGAACCCAGTCAAGCCAAGGAATGCCCTTACTTGGGTCTGGGATGTTGGAGCTGCCCAGTCCAGGATGGCCTGGATCTTGGGCTGTAAGGGTTGCACTTGGCCTCCACCAACAAGGTGGCCCAAGTATACCACAGTTCCTTGCCCTATCTGGCATTTGTATGCCTTGATAGTTAGGCCTGCAGTTTGCAGGGCTTTTAAAACCTTCCCCAGGTGGATCAGGTGATCCTGCCAGGTGGAGCTAAAGACAGTAATATCATCTAGATATGCTGCACTAAAGGACTCTAATCCAGCAAGAACCTTTGGAAGGTGGCAGGGGCATTCCTTAAACCAAAAGGCATAACAGTGAACTGATAATGCCCATCAGGTTTGGAGAATGCTGTCTTTTCTTTTGCTCCTGGTGCCCTGCCAATCTGCCAGTACCCTGCAGTTGTCAAAGTACTTAGAAATTTGGCTGCACCCAGTTTGTCTATCAACTCATCTGCTCTTGGGATAGGGTGAGCATCTGTCTTGGTGACAGGGTTGAGCACTCAATAGTCCACACAGAACCTCATTTCTCTCTTTCCACCCTGGGGATGATGTTTGGTGACCAGAACCACTGGGCTGGCCCAGGGGCTCTCAGATGGTTCAATAACCCCTAACTCCAGCATCTTGCTGACTTCAGCTCTGATGCTTTCCTTGACTTGATCAGACGGTCGATAGATTTTGTTCTTGACAGGTGCACTGTCACCAGTGTCTACATCATGGGTACACCAGTTTGTCTGACCAGGGGTCAAGGAAAAGAGCTTAGCATACTGTTTCAAGACTTGCTTGCAATCAGTCTGCTGTTGAGCAGGGAGGGTGTCTAAAAAGACAACTCCATCTACTGACCCATCTTTGGGACTGTATGAGAGGAGGTCATGGAGAGGTTCACTCTCTGTCTCCTGTTCCTCATCAGTCACCATCAGCATGGTGATGTCAGCCCTGTCATGGAAAAGCTTAAGGCGGTTCACATGGATCACCCTTTTGGGTGTCCTGCTTGTGCCCAGGTCAACCAAGTAGGTGACCTCACTTTTCTTTTCTAAGATGGGGTAAAGGCCACTCCATCTGTCCTGGAGAGCCCTTGGTGCCACTGGCGCCAAACCCACACCTTTTGCCCTGGTTGAAATTCTACCAGTGCAGCTTTTTGGTCATACCAGTTCTTCAGAAGCTCCTGGCTGGCCTCAAGATTTTTGGAAGCTTTTTCCATGTACTCTGCCATTCTGGACCTTAGGCCTAGTACATAGTCCACAATGTCTTGTTTGGGTTCAAGTAGCTGCTTCTCCCAACCCTCTTTTACAAGACAGAGAGGTCCCCTCATTGGATGGCCAAACAGAAGTTCAAAGGGGAAAACCCTACTCCCTTCTGAGGCACTTCTCTGTAAGCGAAAAACAAGCATGGTAAGAGGACATCCCATCTCCTTTTGAGTTTCTCAGGGAGCCCCATAATCATGCCTTTCAATGTCTTGTTATACCTCTCAACAACACCATTGGTTTGTGGGTGATAGGGTGTAGTAAACTTGTACTGCACTCCACACTCTTTCCACATTTGTTTTTGGTAAGCAGACATGAAGTTTGACCCTCTGCCTGAAACCACCTCCTTAGGAAACCCTACCCTGGTGAAGACACCAATGAGGGCCTTGGCTACTGCAGGAGCTATAGTAGTCCTAAGGGGAATTACCTTAGGATACCTAGTGGCATGATCCACTACCACTAGTATAAACTTATTTCCTGATACTGTGGGAGGTTCAAGTGGACCCACTATGTCCACACCTACCCTTTCAAAGGGAACCCCAACCACAGGTAGTGGTATCAAGGGGGACTTAGGGTGTCCACCTGTTTTGCCACTGGCTTGACAGGTGACACAGGACCTGACAAACTCTTTTACTTTCTGGGACATCTAGGGCCAGTAAAAGTGGCTAACTAGCCTTTCTCAGGTTTTGGTTTGGCCCAGATGTCCAGCTAAGGGGATGTCATGAGCTAAAGTTAGTAGGAACTCCCTGTACTTCTGAGGCACTACCGCTCTCCTAGTGACTCCAGGGTTGGGGTCTCTGGCCTCAGTGTACAGTAGTCCCTCTTCCCAATAGACTCTGTGGGTACCACTGACATCTCATTTTTCCTGGGTAGCAGCTTGCTGCCTCAGGCTTTCAAGAGATGGACAGTCCTGCTGTCCAAGGCACAGCTCTTCCCTAGAGGGTCCCCTGGGCCTAAGAGTTCAACCTGGTAAGGGTCAAGCTCCATGGGCTCAGTTCCCTCTGGGGTGCCCAAGTCCGCTCTCTGAGGAGAGGGCTCCCGATCCTGTTGCTGTACAGAAACTGGTTTCCCAGTCTTCTTACCTTTTCTCTTGTAAGGTTCGGACATACTTTCAGGCTCCAACACTTCTTTTTCACCCGCCTTTCAGCTCTGTGCTCTTGTTTTCACACACACAATCTCAGGGATATCCAGCATTGCTGCATGGGTTTTTAATTCTACCTCAGCCCATGCTGAGGTTTCCAGGTCATTACCAAGCAGACATGCAGCTGGAAGCTTTGGAGAGACGACTACCTGTTTCAGGCCAGCAACCCCCCCACCCCCCAATCTAATGTCACCATAGCCATTGCATGGTTAGTGGTAACACTTGATGTAGCTCAGATTTCATCAGGATTCAGGCATTGCTTTATTTTTGTGTTTCAGACAGACTGCATTTTAAAATGGCACTTTTGGTGCATGCAAAGTGAAAAACAAGAAAGAGGCCTGCAAATGAAATCATGTAAAACCATGCTTAATTAATTAATCATGGATGTTTAATGTGTTTAGTTTAGATTTAACCTCACTATAGAATGTACATTTAATTTAGAGAATGGTTTGTATTTAACTTTTAAAGTAGCACATAATTGTGCTGAATTAACATGTGTTTTTGCAGTAAAGAAAAACTTGTGATTTCAGTTTCCTCTTTAGCTTTGAAGATAAGAATGGAATGTGTGTTCTCTCCTCCCAGCTTCTTTTCTTTGTAATCTACACCCCTTGTTCCCATCTCAAGAGATCCTGGCTTTGTTGCATATTTAGACAATGCATATTCAGTTCATAACACATCTTCTTATAATGTGTATTAATTAATCAACCATGCACCAACACTACACATGGGGCAAACGCAATTTGCATGAAAAGCTATTTAAAACATTAGAGCATGTTGCTATGAGTATGTATTAACTGTTTGCGGTTTGAAAATTTGCACTGGTGCATGTTTATGCTATGTTGTACATTGCACATTTTTGCATGTTGTGCACAAATGATAGAAAAACTGCTTTAAACTCATAGCTTTTGCTAGGTAATAACTAATACAGGTACTAGTATGGGGGAGGTAAACATAATGGGTTTTATTTAATAAATTAAAATTCTTTTGTGTTTTTTTTTGTTTTGGGCCCACTATAAAATGGCTGCCTAGGAATGCAGCATGGCTGAGAATTGTTAGCAGTGTGCTGAATGAGAGACGCATGCACAGAAGATTGTGCCAGCTGCATGAACTGCCAAGTGCCTCAAGTGAAGACACATGGGTCAAGGCCACAATTAACTGTACATTCCTGTCATCGTGCCAATGTACCAGTGTTTGTGGGAGAGTGTCATCCCTGCGTGCGATGTGAAAGCGAGAAGGAAATGGACTGATACACTTTTCCGCTTAAATGTTGCAATATTTGTATAATTATTGATGGTGAAACATATGACTGTATTAAGCCTTAACGCTTCCTTTGTGAAAACTGGTATGAGTTGGACTTGCAATGAGAACAGGATGATGAGACCCTCATGTCACCTATGTTAACCAATTACAGTGCGAGTTTCTACTGAAACTGCAACATTATTAGTGTAGTCAGCCAAGAATTAGAGTATAAAAAATGACCCCATAGGGGGCGTGTCAGTCTTAGGGGGAGAGGAGAGGAGAAGGAGCAGATCTGACCAGACATCATATAGGCTAGGTACGTGAACGTCGCGGGTGCAGCCTGGGAGGAGATTGCGTCCGAGGAGAGACAGAGGGAGGTGGGGGTCTTGCTCATATTTTTTTCAGAGAGTCCTTGCACGTCATATTTTTGGCAAGGCAGATCACATTCTTCTGTGGTCTTGTGAAGGAGGGGCATTTTCAAGGAGCAGCCTCTCTGTCAGACAATGGAGAGGGAGAGAGACAGATGAACAGACCAGTGAAGAGAGAGCAGCTGAGAGATCAGGACAGGTTTTTGTCTTATGCATTTATTTCTCTTTGTGGGAGATTTTTGCTAATTATTAATTATTGATTAGCCTTGCAAAACTCACTCTTGAATTATATTTTTCCTGAAACTCTTTAAAGAGTTCTGACTGACATAGAATTAGGGGTTTTCCCTCCTTTATGGAGTGTTTTGTATGCAATCTATAATATGTTCTGTATTAATTCTATTTTTCCTATTTTTCAGTTCTGTAACCTGATTGAAAATTGACTAATGAATAAAGAATCAGAGAAACTTAACTTTTGACTAGAAAATAAAACCCTTTAAAATACTCACAACTCTCATTATTGGCTTAAATATTAATTTCATTTTGATTTTTCATGTTTATGTAAAGTCTCCTGAAGGTGATACACGGTGGCAAAGGTCCATCACCTTTAAAGAGGTAAACTAGAGGTAAACGATGTTTTGCATTGAGAAATTACCGCGAACTTACCGCTGAATCAGTTTCTGGTAGCAGAGGTAAGGTTAACACCATCACCAAAAGGAGCATAGTTTAGTCTAATGCCTAAATAGCGCTAGAAAATAATTGCCCAAATTAGATAAATGTCCAGATTCTCAAAAGTCCTGATTCCTGATTCCAATGCACAAAACTTGAAGACTGGCAAAGCAGTACTGGAAGGTAATGCAAGAAGGCGATTGCTGGAGTGGTGTGAGTATAAATAGGGTTGTGAAATGTTGTTAATGTGCTAGAAGGTATGTTTTTTTTTTTTTTGAAGTGTTGAAAAAAAAATAGTAAGGGTTTTGACTGTTGGTGAAATTTTGCTCATTTTGACTTGATGGTTTTATTGATTATATTGGTAATTTCATAGGACAGAATTATTAATTATTGATTTATGTTTAACAAAAAGAGTTAGCGTCTTGTTTTATGTTGTCTGGAAAAATTCCTGTGGAATGAATAGCGGGTGGCGATAGAAACCACACTGCAGTGAGGTTACTCGTCTGTTGGAATAACAGTGAGAAGCTATGCAGGGCTGGCAGTGTTAAAGTAGGGGCTATTTTCTGTGTAAAAGTGAGAGTGATTGATAACAAAGAGTTCGCTGGTGAAACTTTGGTCTTACATAACCTAGAAAGGGTAACACCGAAGGAGTAGCAGGTTCTTCCAAGCTTGAGTGAAGGGTAGGCGGAAGGGATTTACTCACAGTGTTAGAAGAGTAAACGGAAGTTCTTACTTTGTGAAGAGTAAGCGGAATGTGTTACTCGCAGTGTAAAGAAATCTATCCTTTATTTAGTGGAACAGACAGAGTAGCGAATGTTTTTATGTTGTTATTAACAGAATTTTGATTAAGAAAACTCAGAAAAATATTGCAGTAAGATTTTGTTTGAGAGGGTCAGTAGTAGGAGTTAAACTGACTGAAATTGAAACTGACAGCATTGGAGAAAAGAAATTGCATTGAACTATTGCAGAAATGAAAATGTTTGAAGGTTTAAAGAAACTGTTGGGAGGTAAAGTGAAAAATTTGTTTTTAATTGGTGATGCTCCTGAAGGAACACCCGTGCATTTTATGTCTACCAATTTGGGACAAAATTCATGTATGTGGGTTCACCAATAGTGCAAGATTACTGAAAAAGAAGGTCCTTTGAGATTTCCAAAAGATGGTACTTTTGAATTAAAAATTATTGACAAATTAAGGGAAGTGTTATGTGAAATAAAGACACCATCTAGAGCTGCACAATTTGAAGCTTTAAGCATGTGGGAAAAGGCATAAGAGACAAAGCAAGTTTGGATAAAAAGGTAAAGCACCAGATACAGAAGAAGGAAATTAATGATGATAAAAAGCTTCAAATAAATAATGATTCAGGGGATGAAATAATGAATGCATTGTTAACTAAGTGTCTACCACCTTATGTGGTCCCCATTGAAAATACTGATAATACTGTACCAGTAAGTACTACAGTGGCTACTGCTTCTGTTGAACAGAGAGAAATACAGATTGAGAGAACTGTGCAGACATTTCAGATTGACCCACTATCTGTTGATTCAGCACTGACAGTGATATCTCCAGGTGTTACTGCTTCAAATGTGACTGATTCAGTCCAAATATTACAAACTGCAGATGCACAGGCAGTGACTACACAAATTGTGACTGTTCCAATTAATATGGCCCCTATTCAAAAAGTTCAAAGAGCTGCAGAAGAAGTAATTAAGTCAGGGTTTATTTCAGAATCTCAGAATTCACAGATTATTGAACAGAAACTACCCCAGACAGTCCAAGCACTGAAAGGTGGGGGAAAAATGGTCTTTACAACATCTGCAGCCCAGGATAAAATGAATATATTTGAAGATGGGATTTTCCAAACCTGCTTTGAGGAAGCAGCAGTGATTAAAAAGATAGAGAGTATGGGGGAACAAATTAACCCAGACCCTGAAAAAGAGAAACAGCTTAGTGTTTTAAATTCAACATTTGAACATGAAGAAATTAATAGTACCTGCTGTTTAAATCATGAAAATGTGAACCAGTGTCAGGAAAAAGAATTAATTTCCCTGAGTAAGGAAACAACTACATGTGCAGTAACTACACATCATAGACTGACTGATGTGGCTCAAAAATATGAAATTGATGTTACAGGAAGTTTTCCATTTCAAAAAAGTTTCAGGGTACATATGAATGATGAAGCAAATGAGAAAATGTGTTCTTCAGGAATGCAATTGCACATTGCAGAAATAATAAAATATATTTTCAAATGCATTGGGTTTGAGAAATTAGGAGACAAGTGGGCAAGAAAAGATGAGAAGAAAAAGAAGCCACCAGACCTAGCAAGGAAACTGGACAAGAAAAAGAAACCACCAGACCTTGAGGAAAATAATAAACAGGATGAGGGAGAAGCTTTTGCTTACTCATTGAGAGAAAAGGTGGGAGAAGTGCATGTTCATTTGCCACGGAACAAAAGTGAACTTGCAGCATTTCTGAACACATTCCCACAATTGAGAGACAAACTTATGCTGTGGTACACACAAGTTGATGGATTTGTTGACATTTTAAAAGAGTTGTGTATTAATTTGAAAATGATTTTTGACATTGCCATGCAAAGTGAATTGTGGTTTGAATCTAAAGTTGCTGTGCAAAGGCCAGGTGAGTAGACAATGAAAAAGGTTTGCATGAATGCACCATCATTTTCTGTTGTGACGGAGAAAAACGTAGCAGTGATTACTTTCCTGAAGGGCAGAGTGCCAGCAAAGGATGTTAATTGGGTACAGATTAAAAGATCACAGGATGGAAGTAAAGGTGTTTTGGTTTGTGCAAATTCAGGTATGGATGTTGCACTGCTGGAAAAAGTGTCATTTTGCCATCTTTATAACAGATTTGAGCATTGGAAGAAGAAATATAAATTTAAACATGATGCAGCAATTGGAAATGTGCAAAAACAGAGAGAAATGCAGGTCCAAAATGTGCCAGCCAAGCAAATGCATATGTCAGTTCAGAAACAGGTACCAATGGCAGGAGTTTTTCAAGCCCAGATGCTCCCACAAAATATGGAAAATGCTAAAATTAATTTAAATAAGTTGTCCAGAGCAAATGTGAATTCTTTCCAGAAACAACATCAGAACCCATTTCAACAGGTTGCTGTATTTGAAAATGAGAGTTTTAACCCTAACAATTCTGAATTTACCAAGTCCATTGTGAAAGCAGTGGAAGGTCCAGACTGAGTTGTAGGAGTTTTAAACAAAGAAATTACAAACCCAATTTTAGAAAAGGTTGGAGCAAAAATAGGCCCATTTGATAAAAATTGCCAAGTTGTTGTTTGTGACTCAGGCCTGGCAGGAAAACAATTGTTTTTCAAATTAAACAGCACAGATTACTGTATACCAGATTATGTTAATTTTCAGATTCCTGATGAGGATGTACATTTTAAAATGGCCCAACAAGAGACAGCTATAGCAGAAATGACAGCTGAAAAATTACCTTCTGATTTGAAAGAAATAATAAACACAGAAATAAGGGAGTTCACAGAGAAGGATGTCAGATTAATAAAAGGTGCAGAACATGTCTTATTCAAATTAGAATCAGGTGACATGTATTCAAGAACACCATCAGTTGCAGAAATTTTACCCATAATTGGAGATAAACTGAGTAAAGGATTTTTGATGGAATTGATTGGAAGTTTATGTAACTTTCTGATCACAGGTTCACAGAAACTAAATGAAAAGAACAGATTAGTGCAGGAGATTAATAGCATAACTTTTCTATGTTGTCCTATGGTACCGAATCCAGCCAACAATTTTTTTTCACATTCCATGTGCTGAAGAATGGCTTACTGTTATTGATTTTTGTCAAGTTCATGTCACAGTGCCATTGCATGAAGATAGTAAGGAGTATCTAAAAAAAAATGAATGTCTGGGATACATAATTGGAAAGGGAGGTAGAAAGGTGTCACCAGAGAGAGTGAAAATAATTCACCAGGTGAATCCACCTCAAATTCAGAAAGAAGTCAGGAAGTTTTTGGGAATGGTTAGCTGCTGTGGAGAGTGGTTACTAAACCTTTCCCTAGTGGCTAAGCCTTTACTGAGGCTGACTCACAAGGATGTGTCTGATCCGCTTCCATTGGACAACAAATGCACAAGAGCATTCCTAAAGTTGAAAGAGAAAAAGTGTCGCGCCCCAGCACTAGGAATCAAGTTTATTTAAAAGAAAATACACCAATTTGCAGTGAGAGGGAGGGCTGCGCTATCTCAGTGCCTGTTCAAAAACATGAATGTGTTCAAAGGTCTGTGATATATTTCCCAATGACCTTTGACCCTAACATCACAGAAATGCCAGCAAATCAAATGGTTTGTGATGAAACTGAATATGAGTGTCTAGATATTATGAATATATGCATGAAGCCAAGGTTAGACTTTAATGATGAACGTCTGAATCAGCCCAACAATGTCCATTTTGTAGTTGTCCCATATTTGAAAGGTAGCAATGACACATTAAAAGCAGCACATGCTGTGCTCCTTATACATTATGTTGTCAAAGCTTCATGGCTTTCAGTAGTTACCTCGGCCCAAAATTCGAAATTGATTGCCCTTACCATAACATGCAGTATAGCTGCTCAAATGGGATTCACTATTGCCATGGGAGAGAGAAATGCTAATTCAGTTGCACAATATGGTGTTCTGTTAGCCTATACATTCAATGGGATTTTCACAGGTGAATTAATAGAGGCTCAAGAAAATGTTTCAGAAACAGAACAACAAGGTTGTATCAGAACAAATTTTGAGAAAAATGACAACTGCATAGTAGCAAATGTGTTATTGCAAAAACTGATGCCCAGGTATAGATTGCCAGTTTCTCTGAAATCAGATCATAATGAGGTTTCAAAGATGATGTGTGCAGAACCACAGATTGGACAAGGATTGGATTGTAACTATCTGCCTGAAGTTCCAAGTATAATAAAGCAACACAAAGACAGCACAGAGTTACACTTTGCAAAAGACTGTGTTTCAGCATCACTGAAGTGGCTTGAATATGTACATGCAAATGCACTTGTAAAAAACACAAGTGAAAAGACTAGCCATTGCTGTGAAGGTCTGGCTGATGTGGAGCGTGCAGTTTCTCACCAGATTGCAGCTGCTACACAAGATCTGCATAATGGATGGTGCCAAAACTTTGATCTGAGAGATGCTGTGAAATGGAAAGGCCTGTTCCAAATGATCCTGGCAAAGACTGTTGTGAAATGTGGTGGCCTTCGAAATTGTGTGCATGCCTCTCACACGCGTATGGTCCTGTGTCCCCCTGATAAAACAGCTCCTCTTCAAGAAGATATGCCAGCAGTGGTCAAAAGCCCACAGAAGAGGGTCAGTCAAGCTGTAAGGGAACACACAGAGCGTGAAGCAGAACTAGAGAAAACTGAAGTTGCACTGGAAAACCAAAAAGTGGAAACTGACTCAGATGAAAGTGGTGTCAAAAGGGTGAATGAGTCAGGTGCAGCCTCTGAAGAAGAAATTAGTGCTGTGGACCTACGAGTGGAGATAGGAAAAAGCTGACTGAAAGGGTATCCAAAACGTCTACAGTGGTCCCTTGAAAAATCATTTGCACCCATAGCTGAAACATCTGAATCTGATCAAAGTAAAAATAAAAGTGAAAGGCTTGGATTGAAAAAGTGCAAAGAGTTTCTCAGCACCTGAGTGGTCAAAATGCATGGAAAAAGTACAGAATGCCACTTTGAATGAACTGTATGAGCCACCCTGATGGCAAGCTGGTGACAAAGAGAGAAAGAAATGCTGAAACAAATAACTGAGAATTGTCAAGAGCTGAAGAGAAAAGAATCTTTGAATGAAGGAAGAAAAGATGAAGAAGTAAAAAAAAAGAAAAAAAAAAAAGAGAGAACTGTTCTGTTGAATTTTCCTTTTATTATTTTAGTTACTTAATTTAAAGAAGACTAACTGTTCCAGGAACCTACTTACAGAACTCTGCACTAAAATTTGAGCTTGGATATATATGATCTGATTACAGACAAAACTTGTGTTGCCTTAGAAATAGAGGTAAAATTGTTATATGCTCAGCTTTTGCAATAAAAAAGTCACCTGTGAGATTAAATAGGTGTGATAAAGAACAAATCAATGGAGGTAACATGATTTGACTTTATCAAAGGGAGGATTGATGTAGCTCAGATTTCATCTGGATTCAGGCATTGCTTTATTTTTGTGTTTCAGACAGACTGCATTTTATAATGGCACTTTTGGTGCATGCAAAGTGAAAAACATGAAATGAGGCCTGGTCAAATGCTTTTTAAAAGTGGCACTTTTGGTGCATGCAAAGTGAAAAACATGAAAGAGGCCTGCAAATGAAATCATGTAAAACCATGCTTAATTAATTAATCATGGATGTTTAATGTGTTTAGTTTAGATTTACAGACGTACAGCCATCGACTGCTAGAGAGATAGCTGTGCGTAAAAAGTGATTGATACAAGCAAACATGCCCAGAGTACCTTTAAAAAGGAAAACGTAAATTAGCTCTTGAGGCCGGATCAAAAAAAAGAAATTCTGTGAGGACATTGTTGTTAATATAGAGGAGGGGTAGACCAAGTGCACAGAGCTGGCAGGTCGAACCAAGCTAGTGTAGATAAGCAATATCCGTTGTGGGTGTTGAGTCTGGTGGAAGACTTGCAGAATGACCTAAGGGCTATCATTAAAGAAGAATTAGCCCCACTTGTTGGTCGTCTAGATATTCTGGATAAAGTCTTAATGACAGGGGAGGCTTGTTCACTTAACCATCCCAAGGGCCAACCCACAAGAGGGATCGAGGTCTGCTGTCAGGTTGAAAGTAAGGATCTAACATCTCCGTCGGGGTTGGAGAGGGATGTTTCCAAGGGCCCCAGTTTGAATTCTGAACTGGGGAACCAAAGTGACACTAGGGTACAGAGAGATAGGAGTATTGGCACGGGGAACAGAGCAAAGAGCAAGCAACCATGTGTAAGAAATCGAGAAGAGTCCATTCCCCTAGCCCCAGCTACTAATAGCAAAGAGAGCAGACAAGTAATCCAAGGATTGAGTGAAGGTGGAAATGTTTCAAATGTCTCAAATCTCCCAGACATAAA
Source organism: Calotriton arnoldi (assembly GCA_963921515.1). Lineage (NCBI taxonomy): Eukaryota > Metazoa > Chordata > Amphibia > Caudata > Salamandridae > Calotriton > Calotriton arnoldi. Next base: position 78,785 of record CAWUFW010020834.1, read on the forward strand.
CCTCCCTCCTGCCTGCGCACCTTATGTAGCTATTTTGACGGGCGTCCCATCTATCGAACCTAGTATGAAGGAAACTTATCTCGAGCTGAGGAATAAATGCCTGTTCTGGCTTGCTAAACACAAACATTTTGATTTTGCCAGAGCTGGAGAAATTATCATGGTTCGAAGAGTGAGGTGGGTGGGAAATCGGAAAAAAAGAGAGGCAGGTGACTGTGTTGTTATAAATTTTGAAAACCCCCACACGGTGGCCAATTTATTTAATAATCCTACTAGTTGCTATGATTCCATGACGGCTATGAGTCTACAACCTCTGAATCTTTTTTATCCACTACCACAGTCATTAGTAAGAAGCAGGGTTCCGTCCTTAATTTCAGAAGGTGGTGTAGGCCTCCGCCCAGAAGGGAATTGGGATGCTTATCATAGGCTCCCGCCATTTAACATCCCGGTGAACAATAGATATGATGTACTGGAGGGTGTAGACTGACTGAGAGAGGGATCCTCGCTGGTGGAGTCATTACAAACGGCAGGATATGATTCTGAGGATGGAGATGGGAAGGGATTGAAGCGCATTATGGCAGGTGACAGCCCAGGCCCCTCCCTCTCGATCAACCAGACAGGAGAAAGACCCACCATACCCACGGCCCTGGACGCAAAAGTTGATGACTCTTTGAGAGAACAAAATAGAGAAAGCATAGAATGTGGGAAAATAGGTGAGTGCTGCGTGGGTGTTCTTGGTGACCATGTTATACATGATAATGTGGTACCGGGGGTTGTGAGAGGGGTGACCGGGCAAGCGAATGGGCTGAGGATACTCTCATGGAATGTGGCAGGTCTCAAAAACAACCTGCCCTGTACGGATTGGGGTGACTTTGTCGATAAATTCGACATTTGCATATTCCAAGAGACTTGGGCAAGGGAAGACTTTCATCGGGTGGGCTATGCCCCTTATAACATCTTAGCTTCTATGGCAGGGAGGCGGAGACCATCTGGAGGCCTATCAATTTGGGTAGCTACCCATCTTGGATGTAGGGCGGAGCAGTTACTAACCCCGTCAAGTGACATTCAATGTGTCCTGCTCTCCTTCCCAACAAAGGTGAAAATTGCCATAGTGAATGTGTATCTCGCCCGTTAACAACAGCCAGGAATCATCTACTATTGCTCTGCTGGGAGATTTTATTCCAACCTTAGACCCGGCGACCTGGTTGATTGTGGGGGTGATTTCAATTGTCATTTTGAACCCCTCTCTGATTCTTTACACTCTGCCCCAACAGAAGAAGACCTCTATTGGTCCATTCCTAACCCCCTGACTACACCTGTTAAAGCTTGGTCTCCATTGGTCATGCAGTTAAACTCATTTACTCTCACCTTTTCCCTAAGAGCATGCACTGGCCGGACTAAATCTGACCAACCAGGGCAGTTTACATTTAATAGAGAAGGCCAGACCTCACTTATTGACTACATTCTGGTGGAAACAAGACACTGGGGAAAAGTTCTTGATTTTCATATTGTGCATAGGAGGGACAGTGACCACAATGCTTTGATTTTAACCCTCAACCAGGGGGAACTGGGTATTGCAAAAACGCCTTTTCCAACCGGCAACTGTCACAGTGCCTTGGTAGTGACCAACAATAGAAGACGTATTAGATGGGGCTACATCCAACAGTCTCCTACTAAGATGGCGAAAATCTACCAGTTAGCATTGCCATCCCTAGTCAAAATGTGGGAGACAGTTTACACGGTGGGCCAGAACTCGATTCTAGATAAAGTAGGCGAAATACACTCTGAGCTTTCCTTTAATTTGGGGAGGTTTTCTACCCGGTGAGCCGTGTTAGAGCAAACGGTCACAACAGATGCCCCTGGTTTAATGAACAGTGTCGTAAGGACAAGCGTGTTTTATTGGAAGCAGTTAAGGCCAAGGATAGGGTGCAAAGCAAAACTGCGAGGGCTAGATACAATCAATCTATCCAGTTGGGGAAAAAGAACTGGGAGCAAGAAAGGTGGGAAATGCTAAGGAAAGTCCTGGAGGACAAGGATTTGAAAACATTCTGGGCAATAGTGAGTACGGGTGACAGGGAAGGAGACCCGCCATCGAGCCCAATATAGCGCCTGAAGCTTGGGAGTCCCACTTTGGGACATTATACTCTCAACGGGATGCCGGCTACGCCAATACTAGCATTATTAGTATGGCTTTTGAGACACAACTAGAGGGGGAGAAGGAGATCACGAGCACTGAAGTGAGGAGTGCCATTTATAAGCTACAAAGCAATAAAGCCCCAGGTTTAGACAAACTTCCAGGGGATCTCTTTCGCAATGAACCTGCAATATGGGTCCCATATCTGTGTGCTTTATTTAATGCGGTATTGCAGGGGTCTAACCCCCCTGATACCTGGCGTGGGGCTGAGATTGTTCCCATATACAAAAAAGGTTGCCCCCTTGCTCCCTCTAACTATAGACCGATTAGTCTAATTGATATCTCTCAAAAACTCTATGGTCGGGTGCTTTTAGACCGCCTCCAGAGTTGGTTGGAAGAAGAGCTAATACTAAGTCCATATCAGGCCGGCTTCAGATCAAAAATGTCAACTGTTGACCAGATATTCAGACTCCAACTACTGTACTGGAAAACAGTAACCATTGAGGGTGGCAGCCTCTACCTGATATTTGTTGATCTGAAGTCGGCCTTCGATCTTGTACCCAGAGAAAAACTATGGAGTGTACTGAGTGAACTAGGGATTCCTACATATCTTTTAAAAGCTATTAAGAGCCTACACACTGATAATTTTGCACAAGTGCGCTGTGGGAGGCATGGGGAACTCACCTCTCGCTTCCCAGTTGAAAAGGGGTACGGCAGGGATGTGTTTTAGCTCCCACTTTGTTTTGTATATTTATTAATGATCTTATCAACCACCTGATATTAATTAAGGACAATGATGCTCCAAAGCTAGCCTCAGGGAAGGTCCCGGCGCTGATGTTCGCAGACGACACTTTGCTGCTCTCTAAATCGCCAATGGGCATTCAGCGCATTTTAGATGGTTTTGCAAACTTTTGTAAGTTAAGAGGGCTGGAGATCAATTTAGATAAAACTAAATATATGGTCTTCAACCCTCCTCTTAAAACTCGTCCAAGTCCCTCTCTATATGGTGTCGCTCTAGAGAGAGTTAGGATATTTGACTACCTAGGAGTTACCCTGGCTGAGAAATTTGAATGGGGCCCTCAAATAGATAAAGCGAGGCTTAGACTAACACAGACTGTTGGAGGTATAATGAAACTGTATAGATCTTCTGCTTTCAAACCGGCCGCCCCGTGGTGGAAATCTATAAAGCCCAGGCAAGGGGTGCCACACTCTATGGGGCAGAGCTGTGGGGACACTGTCCAACTGGAAGCCTGACAAAGGTAGAGAACAATTTCATGCGACAAGTCCTAGGTTTACCCCGTAGCACCCCGTTAATTCCCCTTCGTTTGGACCTCGGATTGAGACCGCTGGATGAAGAAATTGCTATAAGACCCTTAGTTTTCTGGCGGAGGATGTGGGTGACTCCGGAGTTGTCTGTTTTTAGGGATGAACTCTCCGAGTTTTTAACTATGTGTAATATAAAGAAAATTACATGGCTCTGCCACATAAGGGACCTTGCACGTAAGATAGGTAAGCCGGACCTTTGGAACACGCCTGAGACCTCGTGTGTTAAGTTCTCAAGGCTGGACTTAGTTAATTCATATAGAGCAGTAAAGTTAAGTGCCATCCGAGAAAGCGCCTCAAGTGGTCGTTTAACCCTAGAGTTTTTATTAACAAAGGATGTATATAGCAGGGAAACCTTTTTGAACTATGTTGAACCCCCAATTGCAAGGAAACTATATATGCAATTGAGGTTGGGGACTCTTCCACTTGCAGCATATTCCAATAAATGGCTGAGAGACCAAAACGGTGAATGCCCTGCGTGCAAGTACAAGGTGGAGTCTGAAATCCATGTTTTGTTCCTCTGCCCCGCCTATCGGCTGCCACGCAAGCGGTGGTTAATCCAACTATGTAAAAATCTAGGGTTTGTGCGCGCTATAGAGGCGCATAGAGTTTTAAAATACGATACTCACCCCCAATTGTTTTTGCTGTATCGCGTTTTTTAAATTGTATGTGGCACATCCGCCGGGCTTATATAAAGTGACCACTGGGGTCCAGGGAATTTGTGCCGGGGTGAGCAGGTTTTTGTTATGGTCTCCGGCCCTGCACTGTAGCCTCACAGCTCTATTTTATTATAAGATTTTTGCACAAGATTTTACTGTTTGGATATTTTTATGTATTAGATGTGATTTTTTAGTGTTCTTTTATCCGGTTGGTTGTATTACAATTGTTCATGTTTTATATATATAATTTTCATCCCTGCCGTCCCTATGAGGCATGTGCTATGTGTTTGTGTTTCCAGTTTTTACTGTGGGCTGATTACTGTATATGAAATTCTTTGCGAGTATTTATCGATCTTTTTAACACAGATGTATTGACTGTTTGTTTTATTGATGCACTTTTATGGCCCTAGCGGCCGAAATAAAGTATTTATGATGATGAATGTACATTTAATTTAGAGAATGTTTTTTTTTTACTTTTAAAGTAGCATATAATTGTGCTGAATTAACATGTGTTTTTGCAGTGTAGAAAACTCGTGATTTCAGTTTCCTCTTTAGCTTAGAAGATAAGAATGGAATGTGTGTTCTCTCCTCCCATCTTCTTTTCTTTGTAATCTACACCCCCTGTTCCCGTCTCAAGAGACCCTGGCTTTGTTGCATATTTAGACAATGCATATTCAGTTCATAACACATCTTCTTAAAATGTGTATTAATTAATCAACCATGCACCAACACTACACATGGAGCAAACGCGTTTTGCATGAAAAGCTATTTAAAACATTAGAGCATGTTGCTATGAGTATGTATTAACTGTTTGCGCTTTGAAAATTTGCACTGGTGCATGTTTATGCTATGTTGTGCATTGCACATTTTTGCATGTTGTGCAGAAATGATAGAAAAGCTGCTTTAAACTAATAGCTTTTGCTAGGTAATAACTAATAGAGGGTACTAGTATGGGGGAGGTAAACATAATGGGTTTTATTTCATAAATTAATATTCTTTTGTGTTTGTTTTTGTTTTGGGCCCACTATAAAATGATTGCCTAGGAATCCAGCATGGCTGAGAATTGTTAACAGTGTGCTGAATGAGAGACACATGCGCAGAAGATTGTGCCAGAGGCATGAACTGCCAAGTGCCTCAAGTGAAGACACATGGGTCAAGGCCACAATGAACTGTACATTCCTGTCATCGTGCCAATGTACCAGTGTTTGTGGGAGAGTGTCATCCCTGCGTGCGATGTGAAAGCGAGAAGGAAATGGACTGATACACTTTTCCGCTTAAATGTTGCAATATTTGTATAATTATTGATGGTGAAACATATGACTGTATTAAGCCTTAACGCTTCCTTTGTTAAAACTGGTATGAGTTGGATTTGCAATGAGAACAGGATGATGAGACCCTCATGTCAACTATGTTAACCAATCACAGTGCGAGTTTCTACTGAAACTGCAACATTATTAGTGTAGTCAGCCAAGAATTAGAGTATAAAAAATGACCCCATAGGGGGTGTGTCAGTCTTAGGGGGAGAGGAGAGGAGAAGGAGCAGATCTGACCAGACATCATATGGGTTAGGTACGTGAACGTCACGGGTGCAGCCTGGGAGGAGATTGCGTCCGAGGAGAGACAGAGGGAGGTGGGGGTCTTGCTCATATTTTTTTCAGAGAGTCCTTGCACATCATATTTTTGGCAAGGCAGATCACATTCCTCTGTGGTCTTGTGAAGGAGGGGCATTTTCAAGGAGCAGCCTCTCTGTCAGACAATGGAGAGGGAGAGAGACAGATGAACAGACCAGCGAAGAGAGAGCAGCTGAGAGATCAGGACAGGTTTTTGTCTTATGCATTTATTTCTCTTTATGGGAGATTTTTGATAATTATTAATTATTGATTAGCCTTGCAAAACTCATTCTTGAATTATATTTTTCCTGAAACTCTTTAAAGAGTTCTGACTGACATAGAATTAGGGGTTTTCCCTCCTTTATGGAGTGCTTTGTATGTAACCTATTATATGTTCTGTATTAATTCTATTTTTCCTATTTTCCAATTCTGTAACCTGATTGATATTTGACTAATGAATAAAGGGTCAGAGAAACTTAACTTTTGACTAGAAAATAAAACCCTTTAAAAATACTCACAACTCTCTTTGTTGGCTTAAATTTAATTGTATTTTTGATTTTTCATGTTTATGTAAAGTCTCCTGAAGGTGATAACATGGTGGCAAAGGTCCATCACCTTTTAAAGCGGTAAACTAGTGGTAAATGATGTTTTGCATTGAGAAATTACCTTGAAATTACCACTGGATCAGTAACACTGTCAGCATTGGTGACTGGGTAAGTTCTCCCAATCAGGTATTGCTCTGGGGAAACCAGTGTATCTCTCACCATAGTGACATTGGCACCTGTATCCCTCAGGGCTTCTATTCTAGTCCCATTGATCCAAGTGTATTGCAAGTACTTCTTAAGTTGGGTGGCCACACAGCTAAAGTGGCAAACTCAACTTCCCCTTCTGTGACTAGAACTGCTTCAGTGTGCAACCCGATTTGCTCTCGGCACACTGTTAATCCCATCTGGAGACTGGCTACACCAGGAGTAGCTGTAGGAGGACTAGGGGGCTTCTTGTTAGGACAAGTAGCATCTCCAGTTGTGTCCCAACTTCTTACAGTTGTTACACCAGGCCTTTGCAGGATCAAATTTCTTTCCCCTGTACCTATTATTGGACTGGGAAGAGTTTTGGGAACCACCCCCATGCATGTTTTTGTGGCCCTTTTGAAGACTCAGGCTTTTATCTTGGGGATTCTCACCACCTTTCCCCTGGGGAGGCTTTGTAACCCCTTTCTTTTGGTCACCCCCAGTGATTGTTTTTGTCACCCTTGTCTTGACCCAGTGGTCTGCCTTCTTTCCCAATTCTTGGGGGGAAATTAGACCTAGGTCTACCAAATGCTGATGTAACTTTTCATTAGTGCAATTACTTAAAATATATTTCTTTCATAAACAAATTGTAAAGTCCATTGAAATAATGCACATTGTGTCCAGTTAACCAACCATCTAGTGTCTTAACTGAGTAGTCAACAAAGTCAATCCAGGATTGGTTTTGGGTGTTGTGAGCCCCCTGAATCTAATTCTGTATTCCTCAGTTGTGAGTCCAAATCCCTCAGAGTTCTCTTAATGAGGTCATAAGACCCAACATCTGCCCCTGTAAGGGTCAGGAGTCTGTCCCTGCAGTTACCAGAGAACAGTTCCCAAAGAAGTGCCCCCCAGTGTGACTTCTTCACTTTTCTCATTTCACAGGCCCTCTCAAAGGCTGTGAACCATTTTATGATATCATCACTCTCTTCATACTTAGGGACAATCCCTTTGGGGATTTTAGGATTATAAGATTGCTCTTTATCCTTATTAGGTAAATTGCTGCCACCATTGATGGGTGCTAGGCCCATATCTGCTCTCTCTCTCTAGAGCCAGGATTCTGGTCTCTAGATCCAATCTTTTGGTCAACCTTGCTAGCAGGTTGTCCTCCTCATTGAGGCTGTCCTCAATGTCCTCAGTAGCACCTGGTCCACCTGTGTGGACTCTAGGTACTGAGAGGTTTATTCTTGGATTCAGGGCCATTGGGGCCCTTCTCTCCCTGTGAAGTGTGGGGGGGTTGGTAGGTTTCTTCATACCCTTCCTCTTCTTCTACATCTGAGAGGTCTTCACCATTCTCAGAGGGATGGTCCTTAGCTTACCCAGCCAATAGCTCCTGGAGCTTTTGTTTGGTGGGATGGGACCCCATGGTTATATTTTTAACTTTACAAAGGGACCTTAACTCCTTGAAAGACAAGTGGGGATAAGGGGTGAGGTCGAGCTACTCAACCTGGTCCTCTATGCCATTGTGGTTATCTTCACTAACAGATGGGTTCTTGTTAGGAGACATTGTTAAAAAACAACTTCTAATCCCTCTAATCCTAGCTAAAGTGAACTTTTATTTTTCTAATATTTTAAACGGACTTAACCAAGGCCCTAACAAGACTTTTAGTAATTTGGAAAAATGTGTCCATTCAAAAATCAGACTTCTAAAGACAATTTAAGAGTTCTGTCGTGTGATCAGGTGGTAACCAAGTTAGTCCAACAAATGCAAAGTTGTATATCCCACCGCTGATCCACCAATGTAGGAAGCTGGCTCTGTATATACTATACTCAAACATTAGAGACCTGGCACAACTGGGCACTCTCATCAACTTTTTATATATATATAGGATTGGTATGAGGAGATATTCTTACTTCTCCCACATTCAGATGCTCTTTTACGCATTCTGACCTAATCCCCTGTGCCTAATTGATTAATAATTTAAAACAAAAACCAGTAGTCAGTCACTCAACAAACAGCAATCTAACTGAGTGTATGTGTACCACAAAGAAAAAGTGTGGAAAAATGAGAAAGTATCTCACGTGCGCACCACCGGAGGAGCTACTGGCAGGTTCTCACCAGCTTGCCCACTTAATTGTCATCATCGATAACTTTCTCATGTAAAAAGAAATGTGTGTCCAGTGCAAGAAAGGTGTAGAAACTAAACATAAAGAAAAGACCCCATGCGAAATGAGACACAAGAAGTCTCTAATAAAAATTGAGGAAAACTCACACACGTACTCGTAACTTTTAATCCAAACGTGAGTTTGCCCAATGTTAAAAACACGGCATGTTGTGAACCACTTCAAGGACGGCCAACATGTTTCATTGCCTATTATACAATATCGGCAAATTCGTCAGGGCAACTGAGGTCAGCAATCACCTCCCTCACCTATCTGTATATACTATACCAAAGTGAGGTATAGTGTGCACAGAGTCCAGTGGAACCCCAAAGGTAGGCAGAGGCAAAAGTAGATAGCACCTTACTCTCTATCTGTGGTAGTGTGGGCGAGCAGTAAGGCTTTATCAGAGGGTAGTGTTAAGCATTTGTTATACACACTCAATCAGCAAATGATTGCACACACTCAAATACTGAACTTCAGACCAATTGGTTTTGAATAAAAATATTCATTTAGGGGCCGATTCACGGAACTAATCTGAGATAAAATCCTAAACGTACTACTTTTGGTATTCACAGAAGGCATTTAGTAGTAGTAAAGTTAGGACTCCTAACTTTACTACTACTAAATGCCTTTTGTGAATACCGAAAGACGTAAAGTTAGGATTTTGTCTCAGTTTAGTAGTAGTAAAGTTAGGAGTCCTAACTTTACTACTACTAAATGCTTTCTGTGAATACCAAAAGTAGTAAGTTTAGGATTTTATTTCAGATTAGTTCTGTGAATCGTCCCCATAGTTATTTTATTTCCTAGAACCAAGCAAGCCTGGCACAGGTAAGTGATTTATACTTTGCAGTAATCATACAGTTTGAATTGCAGTTGTATATATACTTTAGTTTGGTTACAGTATAATTACTGGTATTGCAATACTTTGAAATATTGTACATATACTTTGTATTGACTTTTCAATAGGATGTCAAGTAAATTACTTTACAGATTACTTTTCTTACACATTGTAGTATACCTGGATACTACACTGGGACATTTCCTGTAAACAGGTAAGTAAAAGCGTTTTGGTTATTTGGTTACAGTGTTAGAGACTTTTATCCAATGAGAGAAAATAGTGTTATCGGTTCAGAAGTAAGTACTTTGTTGTGGGAGTTGGGTTTCTGGGGTTAGACTCAGGGGTCCCCCAGGGTCGAGGATGCACTCTCAAAGTACCCTCAGCGGCACTAGGGTGGCCGGGTGCAGAGTGCTGAGGCCCAATGTTATCCAATGGGGGATAGGGGGCCTCCGGTTGGTGACTGCTGACGAGCGGGCCAGAAGGTTTTGGGAGCAAAGCTCGTGGACTTAAGCTCAGGGCAAATGGGGTTTCAAGTTAGCACCAAAGGTACACCCTCAGCGGCACTAGGGCGGCCGGGTGCAGGGTGCTGGTTTGTCATTGCGTGCCCTGTTACTTTCAATGGGGATTATCCGGTTTGCAAATACACTGCAGGCTCGGAGTCGAAGGTCGTCTGGGAGCGACCACCACTTGGAGAGGTAAGTTGGGATGCTGGGGGTTGGCTAGACACCGTTGGTTGGGCCACCCAAGGCCGTGGGGCATCGGATGCAGGGGTGTCTTTTAGGGTTGGATCTTCTTACCAGCTCCTGGTCGCGGTTTGGGGGACCTTCAGGATTGAGGCTGCAGGCGTCGGCTGGAGGCTTGAGGCAGGTTCTTGGGTCAGAATTGCCGGGGAGACCTCCTTGTGGTGTTGGGCCCAACGAACTTGGCACGGGGACGTCGGGTGCAGTGTGGTGCAGACTGGTGGATTTCGCCGGAGCTGGAATCTGTTTGGTGAACAAATCCGGTGTTCACAGGAGACAAAGTCTTTTCCTTGGAAGGCAGGGCAGGTCCTCGGGGTTCTTGAGGTTGCTGGCTGCAGGACACACCAGAGTTTCGCTTCTGCAGGTTTGAGGTTGGGAAAGGCTGGTAGGGCTGGGTCCAAGTCAGTAGGCGTCCTCCTCTTCTTACCTTTGGCACGGCTGTTCAGTCCTTCTTCTTCTTTTCGTTCTTGGTCATTGCTTGTCTGAGGAGGCAAGGTTCGGGGGTGCCCCTAAATACTAAATTTAGGGGTGTTACAGGTAAGTAAAACGTTGGGACCAATGGGTCCCTTCCTTGGGGTGGGTACACCTCCTATTATGTCACCCTCCAGTGGGAGGGGGCATATGCCTCACTCTGGTTGGCTGGGTCCCCCATCTGCAAGATGGCGGGGACTGAGAGTTGTGCTTCACCTTGCCTCCCCCACCTGAGGGGTGGGGTTGATAAAGGTGGACACACCTCCCTTCCTCACTTGGTTTTCCCGCCGGTTCTCCCGCCCAAAGTGGGGGTCTGAACCGGTGGGGACCAGTTGCTGGAAGCAGCAAAAGGCCTGGGGAAGCTCACAAAGGCGGCAAGCGTTTGAAGCTTTCCCTTCGTGGACCCTGCCCATCCTGGGGGAGGAGGCTTGGCACCTCGTCCCAGGATGTGCATTGTTTCAGGCCGCCGAGAGCAGCAACCTCTCGACCAAGGGGTCCAGAAACATGTCTGGTGGTGGCAGCTGGGGAGCAGCCACTCAGCCTGGACACTAGTGTTAGGTCATTTTTCAGGGGGCATCTCTAAGATGCCCTCTGTGTGCATTTTGCATTAAATCCCACACTGGCATCAGTGTGGATTTAATGTGCTGAGAAGTTTTATACCAGACTTCTCAGTTTTCAGTAAAGCCATTATGTTACTGTGGAGTTCGTAATGACAAACTCCCAGCACCATATACTCTTAATGGCATTACTGCACTTACAATGTCTAAGAATTGGCTTAGAAACTGTAGGGGTACAGGGCTCATGCACCGGTACCCTCACCACTGGTCTAGTGCACCCAGCTAGAGGGGTGGCTGATCTATGCCAGAGCAGTGGGTTGTAGGCATGGCGCACAGGTATGTGTGCCATGTCGACTCTTCACTTTGTTCTGCACCAATAAACGCAGCCTGAAAAGCGTGTGAGTGTAAAGATACAGGGCCTCTTAGGGTGGCACAATAAGTGCTTCAGCCCTTAGAGGCCTTCCCTGGTCACAGTGCCCTGGGTACCTGGGGTACCATTTACCAGGGGCTGACCTGTGGCCAGAGAGTGCCAATTGCGTTTGGTCTTCAATGGAGTTTTAGGGAAAGAACATAGGCCTGGGTACCTGATTGGCAGGAGCCCAGGGCACACTCAGTCAAAGTAAATCAGCAGTTCAGCAAAAAGTGGGGGCAATCCTGCAGAAAGAGGGCACTTACTCACACTCCCTGGTCCGGGAACAAGCATCCTGGGACCGGTTTCAGGTTATCACCCCTCATCAGGGGCGTAACACAGGCCCCCGCAGACCCCGCAGACCCCACAGTGCAGGGGGGCCCTGAGCTGCAGGGGGCCCCCTCAGCACTGTACTCACGCCGGAGAGCTCTGGATTAAATCCAGAGCGGGGGCCCCTCTGTGTACCTTGCAGGGGGGCCCCTTCAACTTTTGTTACGTCACTGCCCCTCATTAGCCATGATGATGGGAGACACCACAAAACCGGTCCCAGGATACTTTTTTCTGGTCCAGGGAGGACCTAGCTTGGCAGTTCGGGCTGCACTGTTCTCATGAGGAGCAGGGTCACGACTGATTTTCATGTGGCTGCGTCTAAACTGGAATATCATGGTGTGCAAAAAAACAACGGATTTAGGCTTAGATCTCTGTACTGGGGTGAATGTATTTTTCCCTCTCTCCCTAAGTGCGCCAGGTATGCCCAGACATGGGTCCAAGGCTCACTGTGCCACTGGATTCAAGCTAGCCTGGCTGATGAGGGGTGATACTGCGAAACCTGTCTCAGGATGCTTGTTTCTGGTCCAGGGAGGACCAGGCTTGTTTTATTGTGGCTTATGCAATACGGATTGCTTTGAGTGTATTGCCTGATAATAGAGCAGAACTTATGTATTTTGATGGTCTTCCAGGGAAAGGAACAGTTCACAGAAGATAGTAACAATGACAGCTGAGATTACCATGGAGCTTCATCCACAGTTCAACACTCAATTTGCAATGGATGCTTCGGAGCTATATGTTTAACTTCTGGCTTTTCAGATAATACATTTCTAAAATTCTGCCACAAAAGAATCAAGCAGGCCTATTTTTGAAAGGATAATATTTTTTGTGGGGGGGGGCATGTGAAATTTCTCTGAGTAGGTTTAGAGTTGCTTTTGCTTGGTGGTTGCGATATGAGGCTTGTAATAGCAAAAGATTCTCTAGTAAAGCAGGTCAGCAAGCAAATGCAGAGCAGCAAGCAAAGTTGCTGTGCTGTGCTGGTTTGCGTTACTTTATGTTACAATCTAACCCAAAACTCAAGTTGCATTGGTTTGTAAATACCGACCTGGATTTTATGTCAGGTCTGAATTAAAAAGTAACGTAAACTCAATACAAGCTCTTGGTAAATCTTGGCCTTAGTGTATATCGTATGCATAGTTCGTCAATGTTTTCTGACATTCCCACTAGGTTATAATGCTGAGATCATAGTTAAGGCCACACAGCCTTAAACCAAGTTGAAAATGGCAGGAAAAGGTGCAAAGATCAGTGCTTTGGCTCGACATATAAGTTAAAAAGAATAACCTTATTGGTGAGCAAGTTAAAAAGTAAAACCACAAAAGCTCGAATTTGAAGCCACAGTGCTGGAATGATGAAAGATGAAGGTAGGTGAATTCTTCACAGGCAGGTCCTCTGGAAATAATGAAACATAGTCTGCCCTCAAAGTGAGAGGTCATATCAAAGGATAAAAGGAACTTGTGTGATGAAAACGAGCGTCAAAAGAATTGGGCGAACGGATAAGCCACTGGAATTAAGTGGGCTACGGATGTAATGGTTCTGTGGTAGTTAGACTACAATGTTATCTGCATCCGAGGTAGGCATTTTCAGGCTAGATGTATAAATATTACTAATAGCAATTTTTTGCAAATTGCTACTTGGTAATCACTATCACTAATGTACAAAGGGCTTATTTAGCCCCTATTCCATCAATAGAGATTTGTAGTGAATTGGAAATAGACCTACCTCATGAATATGATTTGAGATAGGTCGCAATTTGTGACCCAATACGATTCGCTGCTATCACAGGTATGGTGGCCTACTGGGATTGGCAAACCAGCATGTACGTGATTACTATTTACTAAAGCAATCTTTTTTTTTTTAAATGCAGCCCGTTTTCCTTAAAGGAAATTGGGATGCATTTAAAAAGAAAAAAATGAAATGTTTAACCTTTTTTTTTAAGTGTAGACAGTGATCTCTTGGACCACTGCCTACTCTTAAAGAATATTTATTCAACAATTCTCTAAGGGGAAGGGGTCTCTTAAGGACCCCTTCTCATTTGTGAATGGGTTACCATAAACTTTGAGTTGGCGGTAAAGTGCGAATGTTTTGCGACTGCATTTCAGTCGCAAAACATTCATGCATACCAATGCAAATAAGTATTTGGAAGGGATGCCCTAAACACACCCCTTCCAAATACTGGTTCACAAACCCAAGTTACAGAATTGCAATTAGGGCTTTGTACATTTGAAAATGCCTTTTTGCATTCACAAATGGTCCGATTCGCAGTTTGCGGCAACAAAAAGGCTTTATACATCTAACCCTTAGTTTCTTACAAGCACAGACCGAGTTCAAATAAAATGATTGATGTCCCTTAACAATAGAGCATATATACAAAAAACAGCTAAATAAAGGGCTACTGGAAGTGAGGCTAATATAACAAACATGAAAGATATCAGTGCCGGAACACAAATTATTTTTGAATGTTGCTTTTACATGTCCATCATGGCACCCAAGACAGGAGTTGAAATGGATGAATACAATGTAAAAAACTGTGATGTGTGCAGACCCGACAACTGCAACACCAATAAATGCAATATCAATATTTGCCATAACCTGTGCCCAAACGACCATGCCAGTTGCCATCAATGCAATGTTATGTATGTCATAACCTGTACCCACACAGTAGCGCAGACACCAGCAATAACAGTATTAATGTATGTCATAATCCATGCTCAAATGACGATACTGTTACTAGTAAGGACAATGCCGATGTAAGTTATGACGTAAGCAAACTCAACCATGTCAATACCAGTCAAAAGAATGCCAATGTATGCTATGACAACTGTATGCACAATGTTAAGAATGTCGATAAAAATGATACCAGTGGCTGCCATATTATTTTCAGGAGCTCCAATGAACTCGCATCATTGCTGTCGGATTTATCAAAGGAGACCTCACCATCAACTCTGAATCAGAGATGTGAGGTTAGACAAGTCCTTTGACCTATGCCTATCAAATACCAGATCACAGGTGGTGTCTCTCTTAACCTAAAGCCAAACGCGTGCCCAGGGAAAACCCTGATCGATCCCACAGATAGATAGTTCCACCACAAACAGGTCTGGGGAAATTGGCCCCAATAAAACCTGTTTGGCCAAGGACTCGCATTCCCCCAACAAACCACAAATCTTGATAACACATGTAGATAGAAACACCCAAACAATCAGGACATGACATGCACACCACATGCAGAGATCACGGGCCCCTCATGCCGGACATCTGAACACAGACACACTGGCCCACACTAGCTCTCCCTGAGGTCAAGAGCCATCTGGTACCTTATCAGATGCCCGCACTTGTTGATTTACAACTGAGATGCTTTTTGGGAAAGTAGAGATTGTTTTATTGTACCTCATGAACTGTATATAACAGAGGCCAAAACTTTGTACACTGAGAGATATTGAGCAGACGCACTCTGTCGAGACTCTCCAGGCCGCAGCGTTTAACTAAACCAACTTGTTCTTGTTTTGCCAAACACCTCTTGTCTTTCCATTTATTTAAAGTAAATTCCTATCCAAGCAACATTTTGGTGAGCCTGCCAGGAGAGATTGGTTCATTGACTGCTGTCGAAGGAAGGACCCTGACCCGAACGGATTCACATCTGCGCAAAAAGATTGGTGAGCAGAGGCCAAAATTGATTAGAAGTTCTGCTGAATCCGCGGGGCGGGGGTCCAACTGGACACAGCCGCCATAGGGTAAGAGACTACATTTGATCCTTAGTCCCAACATATGGCGTATTGCAAACTAGAACAAGCACATAGACCACTTTTATGGCTAGAGCCAACCATGTTATTGGTACCGCTTGGGGGGATGGGTTCTAATATGATTTATTTGGAAGGTATGGACACCTAGAGTTGGAAAATATGGGATAGCAAGTCATAACTCTTTGCTTTTTGTGTGCTACCACTCCACTCCCAAGATACCTTCATGTAAATGGAAATGTTTTCATAATTTTTATTATTGTGAATTGTATTATTCAAAATTACAGTAAATGTGATTAAATAAGTTGATAATAATTATAATAGTAATAATGATTATATTAAGTACACCAAGTAAAATGTATAAATGTTTTAACTAATTTCTTTTTCTAGAGCTGGTTGTGAATGACTGTGCAGCATCATGAAGAAGACTGAAACAAGAACATCCCGTCCCTTTGATCCCCAGTGTATAATTCATTTATGGTCAAATGTCCAACATGGAGTTATGCTGACAAGCCCGCAGGACTACTCATCATGGAAAACTTTGTTAGAGGCAGTTCAAGTAAGGAATCACATTCCACTGTTAGACATTGCGAGAAATGTGGAAAGCAACACAGTTCCCCAAGTATTTTACCACAGGAAGTGCAGGGTCCTGTTTACTTTGAGGAGAGATTTACAGACTATTAAGTGAAAAGCTGAAGCAAGTGTCAGGGATGATACTGGTGCGAATGAGTGCATGAGTAAACGCCTAAACAGAAGAACATCATTAAAGTCAAACGTGTGCTGAAGAATGTATATTTTGTGGAAAGATAAAATGCTACAAGGGAACATCAACGCATGAGAAATTAATCAAGGCCACGGACCTTAGAGTTGACAAAAGGCTTTGAGAGTGTGCAACCATTATTTGTGATTCAAAGAACTTAGAAGTTGGTAGTAGGGACATAGTGGCTGCAGAAGCCCATTATCATGCATCGTGTTATAGGAACTATACAAGTGTTAAAGCAAAGGAGGATCATGCATCTCGCATTCAAACTGATGATCAGTGCAAAAACTTGAGATGAAGCATATGATGAACTATTTCAATACATTAGAACTGTGATTATTCCTAACAAAGAGGTAATATGTGTGACGACTCTCACTGAAAGGCTTGAAACCCTCATGACCCGCAGAGGAATACAAGAAATAGATGAATCAATCAAGAAGCATATTAGAAGAAAATTGAGCACTGAGTTCGGTGACTGCCTCCACATATTCCCAGACAACCAAGGAAAATTATTGGCCCAACCTGATAGTGTCATGATATAGGACGTTGTAAGCGAAAACCAGACTTTGAAAGGAGAATTATCAGTTTTAAAGGTTAAGGCAACAGACATGAACAGGATCATTGATCAAACATCATTGCACATAAGAACAATGATTAAAACAAACTTGACATCAACACCATGGCCATATCATCCATCACACGTTGATCACGATTCATTTACAGTGCCTGATTACCTAAAACGTTTCCTATTAGGACTTCTGACTGGAGATCCAGAAAACATATAGAAGTCCAAAAGGGTCACCTTACTTATGCAATCATTCAGTCAGGGTGACAAATGGCCAGCAGAAACCTCCAAAACAATTGTTGCTCCCATATGCCATAAAAATGCTGACAGGCAATGTTCAAATCATTCATACTTTCATACTCACAACTGGAAGAAAATGATACCATCTTGTGTCTTCAGAAACTTGCTGCTTCCTTAAATAGGCAAATGGTTCTTCTAGTTGACATTCAGCCTCATGCCTTCATTAACTTAGCATGGGATAACAATGATAGGCTGGAAGAGACTCTTACTGGTAAGGGGGCAACTCATTGTGTCAACAGTATAGCTGTGCAGCCCAAGTTGTTTAGACCACAACCTTTAAAGCTCCTCTCCCAAGCATTGAGAAACGAAAGCAAAGAACATTGCCACCATAAATACTGAAGAATTGTTCATGTATGTTTCTAAAGAACGAGTTGGGCCTCAGCCATTGATGATAAGTACCAAAGTCATGCTGGAATGTGTTGCTAAATTGAAGCTTTCACAAAATAAGAACATAATCTGGGTTGTTACAAGACAAGAAGTGAGCCTTGCACAGATAATACCAAGTCGGATAGGATTTAACATCAGTACTAGAGACCTAGTTAGTCTATCACATGATTCCATTGGCTACTTGCTCACCATTAATGCCCCTGCAACTGAGTTGACAACTGTTTCTGAAATTTTGAAACAGTTAGAGCTGATAAGGGAATCACTACATTTGGCAAACATTGTAGTGGTCATGGATCAAGCTCTCTACACAAAAGCAACTGAGATCGTGTGGAAGCATAAAGCAATGAACAGCTTAATCATTCTTTGAATGGGCACCTTTCACACCATTTGCAATGTCATGTCCATTCTTTGAAAATGCTTTCAGGACGCTGGCCTTTGTGACCTTTGCATTGAAGCAGACATGATAGCAGAAGGATCAATGTAATTGTACTAGAAAGTCGTATGTACAATCATGCGATTCGAGCGCACAAGTGCATGTATGAAGCTATGTTGAGACTGGCTTGGTTGGAATTTATCCCCTGGGGGGGTAAGAATTATGAAGAGAACATTCGGTGTCTGCTCCTTCATTGAGGACGTTAATGACTTTGCAAAAGACCTATGCCAACAGATATTAGACAACCGCTTGCAGAATGCTGCCTTTGCTGAAGTAAAACAGCTTTAGGATGTATTTCTGGAACATCTTCATCATGACAATGGACATCTCCCTGCATTTTGGATGTTGTAAGAGGATATTGTTAAAAATGTCTTGCTGGCTCTGCTACATGCTGCTCAAGAAGGAGATTGGCATTTACATATTAAAGCCATACGCTCTATGATCCCATGGTGTTTTGGGCATGACAGGATGAGCTACGCTAGATATCGTCCTGTATACTATGCCAAAATTACATTACTTGCAGTGAAACATCCAGAGATACACCACAACTTAATCAACAGATGCTTTTCAGTTCAACTGTCAGATGTTAATCCGTTTGGACAAATTCTGGTCGATGAAGCAATAGAGGTAACAGTCAACAAAGACACACGGCCCCCGGGTTGTACGACAAGGTTCAACCCCAAGGCGGGTGCTGTGAAAAGATATGATATGACGGCTGAACAGAGATATGCCTTTTTTGGGTCAGATGAAGGAAATGGTTCATAACAACAGATGAGATCTTACTCACGCAGACCTACATAAGTCACAAATTGAAAAAGACGAAGATACTGTTTCGAGAGCTGTTAGTCTGGTTCAAAGCTGGATAAACTCATTTGTTGGGCCACATGATCTCATTAGTCTCTTCACTGCAAAAAAGGCATCGCAAGACATAGTATCTGACATAATGAAGGCGCATGAAATAGGTGAACAGTGCTATACAGACTTCAAACTTGAGCGACTTGAGAATAATCCACCGTTTAAGAAGTTTCATGACCCAATGTAAATTATCAAACTAAAAACCTTCACTAACATATCCAAGAAGAAGGCAGTGATCAGCAATGGCAGGACAATCATCATAAAAGCAGACAATGCACTATTTGGCTGAATCATTGTGACAGCACAGAATCAGAACCTTCAAATGGCGGATGTACTATCTCACCCCTTAGGACCTTTGCCATGGGCTTTAACAACTCGAGAAGATCTGCTTCGAAAGACAAACAAAGCTGTTTTAGCAACATACTTGCAGAAAAACATAGCCCCTGCTGAGGAAATACCTTGAAATTCAGCCAGACTGATTGATGGTATGGTTCTTGTTCAGAGAGTACTGTAAAAGAACAGCAATCAAACTTTGGTGAAGTAGCTATGTGTGTCTTGCCCATGGCTTTGATAGAAGGAAATAGGAGTCAAAGAATTGATGTTGTGTTTGATACGTACAATGAAACATCTGTTAAGAACAGCAAAAGGACAAATAGAGGAAAATAACTTGGGCACCAGTTACAGAGCACCTCACCTTCACAGATTGTCAGACATTGGAGGAAATTCCTAAGCCACGTAAGGAATAAAACAACTCTCATTGCATTTCTTGTTAACGAATGGAGGAAACCGGACTATTTTGTAAAACTTGGGAATAAAACACTGTTCGCGAACTGTGAAGATAAATGCTACAAAATCACATCTGAATGGAGCCATGAAGTGCCTGATCTCACCTTAACACACGAAGAAGCAGACGGTCATTTGTTGCTGCATGCTGCACACGCTGCTATTGAGGGTTATTCGGCAGCAGTAATGATAAGCTCAGATGACACCGATGTGTTTATTATGTATTTGGGATTTCATGACAGAATCATGGCTAAATTGTTTCTGAAATGTGGTACTAAAATACGCATGTGAGTCCTTGACATTTGGAAAATAGCTTCAACTCTTTGTGAAAATGTTTGTCGCGCTATGATAGGTCTCCATATGTTTACCAGATGTGACACAGTAAGCGCATTTGTGGGAAAGGAAAAGTAAGTGCATTCAAAATCTCTGGATAATGGACAAATTGGAGCAATTCTCATGCTTGCTAAATGCACCAAAATCTTCGGTTCATCATGTGAATGACTTGAGATATCACCTATTCTGCGCAGAGAAGGGTGAGATAGACAGTCATCAACTTCCACCTTGCAGGCACTGTCTGAAGAAGCATGCCAAACATGCAAATTATCAAGCCACTGAATGATCCACAGACACCTAGTTCAATTGGGAGAGGGTGGAAGTTGGAAAAACACGAGATAGCAGAGCAACTGGTAGTCTACTGGATGGAGGGGCAGCAAGCAACTCAGGCTGTGTTAGATCTACTAGCTTGCAACTGCAATAGGAACTCCAAACTGCCAACATATGTCTGCTGTCTAATTGACCTCAAGTGCACTGACATGTGCAAACTTCCCGCCTTTGAAAACAGATGCAGATAATGATGACAACTATTTAGAAGAAGATGACGATGATTGTGAATGATAAAATTGTGTTTATATCCGCTCATGACATACATTGCCTATGTAAGATGTCACAACTATTATTATTTGAAATTGTAAGTGAAAATTATGGATATATTCTATATCAATATATGAGGAATACAATGAAGTTTTATTGTTATTATTTTGAGGACTATATTGTTATTATTACAATTAATAATCCTAATTATTTTTAAATAATACGTAATTTAACCAATCTGGTGGAATTAGATTCGTTTTTACACATTTTATGATACATTTGTATACTATTTATAAAAAATATGAAAACCAGTAATTTTCTTTAGCTATGGTTGCTAATCCAATATTATCAGACAAAAAGGCAAAGACTGATGACTTGCTATCACATATTTTCTATCTCAAAGCATCAATACCTTGCAAAAAAAATCATGTTAGAAGTGGAACCCACCCCCCCGAGTGGTACCAATGCCTAAATTTGGGGTTTTGGCTTGTGGCCTATTTTATTTTTCCCTTAGTCAGCATGCTAGAAGAATGCAAATGTAGCTACCTGACCTTGGGCGTCGAACACAAAATGCGCCTCGTCCCTCGGCGTGGGTAAGGGATCCCTTGTACTATTGGCCGTGGAACAGGGTATGCCTCATCCCTGCATGCTCGTAAGAGATCGATTGTACCACTGGGCGTGGATCGGAGGATATGCCACATTTCTGGGTAACAGTAAGAGATAGCTTGGACAGCTGGGTTGGATGGCAAGTCAGCATATATAGGCTCTGGCTGTGATTTAGAGATAGCATCTCAAACTTATTTTTTTAGTCACAAACATTTTCTTAGTGCTATTGACTCCACAATGGTACCAGCTAAAAGAAGTAAGAGGTGTTCTCCTTTATTTCTCCGCTCGGATCTCTGGGCATTAGGCAGTGATACCCACAACTCCTGGGTGTGATATAGGGTTTAATTCAGAAGCTGGGGAAAATTCAGACCTTGGTTAATCAGGTATAGCTTGTATCAGGCCACAGGAGTCCAATAGTTATCAGGTTATTCCTATTTCCTCACTTGCTTCACAACATCGTTGCTAAATGTTATGCACCAAGTCGATAGTGACAGACTATCAGGCTCACCTAGCTCTGCATACTATGCAGAGCATCCCCTCTTCACGGGCATAGGTACAAGGAGAGGGCCCAGTTTTTTTCTTGGACAAAATAACTATTTTTTCTGTCAACCTTTTTTAGTCTCTATTAGATTTTTTCCTTTTTGTGAATTTATTTGATGTGGTGGTGCTGTTGAAATTTTGCAAATCATGCTGCATGTTCAAAAGGCATATGAGGTAGCTCCAGTGGTGCAAAGTGTCCTGAAGAGGATTGGGGAGCTGGCCCTGGGAGTCATATCCCTGGTGGAGGGAGGAACACTCTACTGGCTCTAGAAGGGAGTGACAGGGAGAGGTGTACCCCCATGGAGGAAGCCCTGGTTGGAGAGTATGGAATCACCCCAGAGGAGGGTAGATTGAGTTTGAGGGGCAGTCCGATACTGTTTCAGCAGATGGGGGATGATGTGGGATACTTTTTCAAGGCACTGGATGCTTGGGTGAAGGGTAGTATGGTGAACACATGTGAGGGGCTGTACATTTTAATTGCTGCAGAGCATATTTTCAGTCACAGTATTTCAGAGCAATGCCAACACCCAGTGGAATGTGAGTTCTCTGACCCTAGGGTACTTGCTCTGCAATCAGACTACTTGGTAGGTGCTAGAGGGTTTGAAGAGCCATTTGGGAGTGATCCTGAACCCAACCAAGGGAGGCAGGGGAGGTTCACAATAACCCAGATTGTTACCAGTGTAGTGGGATGAGTAGAGGGTCCCATGTTCCTTCTCATGATAGGAGGAGAGGTGGGGGTGGGCAGAGGCCCAGGTTGCCCAAAACCCAGTCCCTGGGCCTGGATGGTTCCCAGAGGGAGGGTCTAGTCTCTACCAGGAGGTCAGCAGTTGAGGGGGACCCCTAGTGTCAGGAGAGCTGGGAAGGCGGTTGTCACAAGGGTCCTATCAGTTCTGGTGTCTGGAAGTACCACTTTGGAGAAGAGGGTGCAGAAGTCCAGATGGATAGGTGAGAGGGGGAGACAGTCCCTAGTAGGTGGACCAGTAGGTCAGGGGTTGCCAGCTCTGAGGTCGGAGCACACCAGGACTGACCCTGGTGATGCCACTTCTGGTTTGGGAGGGCTCCATGCTCTGTCAGATGGACAGAGGCAGGAGACCATTGCCAGGCAGACTCTCACACAGCACTTACAGTAAGTGTTTCCCTTGGGGGAGGAGGTTGTACTTCCCCGGAATCTCTGGCTTGCCAGGCACAGGTCCAGTCTAAGGGTACAGACCCTGGGCTGGAGAACCAGTCTCAGGATGCCACCCCTGAACTGGCGAGAGGGAGAGTGGGCAAAGGGTGCCAGTCACCTCAGGCTACTGCCCGCCACTCTGAGAAATGACAGAGGTTAGCGAACCCTGAAAGGCCTGGGGCCTGGCTCTCATCACCTACATCTGTCAGTGGTAACTGTGGGTTTCTGTCCTGGTGGACAGAGTTGTACTTGGGTTGGGGACAAAAGTCACAGCCAGAGGGTGGAATGGGCTACACCACTGTGTTGGCAATGGTAGTACTGTCTGCCTATTGGGATGCATCTGTGATCAGAGTAAGGTTAGGTGTTGCACAGATGGGATCCACAGAAGAGGAGGAGTCCCCAATGGACACAGGGATCCAACTGGGTTCAGAAATGCGTAGAACTGGAATGTACCCCTGCTGTTGCAGGCCAGGGTCCGTATTCTATTACCCTAAGCAGGGAAGTCCATCAAGGTATTGATTAGTCTACCCTGGCTTTAGGCTGAAAGGGGGTTGTGTTGAACTTGGTCCTTTGTGCAGGGTTGTCCCCAAACCTTTTGCCTTCTTCCTCCTATTTTTTCTGACCTGTTTTAATTGACTTTTTGACTCTGGGCACTTTACCATTGCTAACCAGTGCTAAAGTGCATATGCTCTCTGTCTAAAAAGTATTGGCGATTGGTTTATCCATGATTGGCTTATTTAATTTACTAGTACATCCCTAGTAAAGTTCACCAGGTGTGTCCCCCAGGGCCTGTAAATCAAATGCTACTAGTGCGCCTGCAGCACTGATTGTACCACCCACCTGAGTAGCCCTGCAAACCTGTCTTAGACCTGCCACTGCAGTGTCTGTGTGAGCAGTTTTAAACTGCCACTTTGACATGGCACGTGCACCCACTTCCCAGACTCAAACTTTCCCTTTTGCTACATGTAAGTCACCTCTAAGGTAGGCCCAAAGCAGCCCCATGGGCAAGGCACAGTGTAATTGAAAGGTGGGACATGTACTGTTGTGTTTTACATGTCCTAATAGTGAAATACTGCTAATTCTGTTTTCCACTATTGCCAGGACTCCCCTAGGTTTGCCTTGATATATCTTATAAGTGTAATTTCCCATTGGGGGCTGATAAAGGTTTGGAGTTTGGTGTCTCTGAACTCACAATTTAAAAATACATCTTTTGGTGAAGCTGGTTTTTAAATTGTGTGTTTGAAAATGCCACTTTTAGAAAGTGGCCATTTTCTTGCTTAGCCATTCTGTGACTCTGCCTGTCTGTAGAATCCACATCTGGGTTAGGATGACAGTTGGGCTCTTGGACATTCACTCTAGACTGTCTCATAAAGGGAGCTGATGTGTGCCTTGCATATCCTGATGGGCCATCAGCAGGCTCATGGACCTTCCTGAGCTAGAGTGGTGAGAGTAGTTGTCACTGCCGCCAGAATAGGGCTGTGCCTTTCCTCACACAAAGCTCTCTCCAACCCCCTGTAGTGTGTCTGGGGCCAGGTCAGGAAAAGGCACGGTCTTAACACTACAAAGACTTTAATTTGAAGTTTGTCCACTTCAAATGCAGAAAGGGGTATACGTATTGGACCTCTGACGCTCTCAAATCGGAACACTTCTGGACTAAAGGACATTCTACCAGGAAGAAGTTCTGGATGCTGTAGGAGGGACTGACAGTCTGCCTGTTGCTTTGTTGTGATGGCCTGTTGTTTGCTGCTTCTGGCCTGGGAGTGAAAGGTCTGTACTTTGCTTTCTGTATTTTACCCCAAGGATCTCCAAGGTCTCGTGAATGCTTGCCTCCTGTTAAGAAGTCTCAGGGCCATCAATGACTTCACCTACCAGTGCCTGTGCTCTTCTGCTGAGAGTCCTGACTTGCCAAGTGGTGCCAAAACCAGTCTCTGGGCCCTTGGAAGTGGAATCTGGTGAACTAAAGGAGAAAATCCATGCATTGACTCCCAGCATCTGTTTTTATCGACGCATTGCTACAAACTTCGACGCACAGCCGCTGGCAGTACCGGAAAGTGTTTCCCGATCGGTGCATCAACCACGGCTTTCACCGCAGACCCCAGCTTTCCATCACAGTGCATCAGAAGAATTGCCGCAGCGTGAGTTTCGAACAACGCATCACTGAAGTCCATGACACACTGCTCCAACTCCGATATAGCGCCTGCTTCATCGCTGTTGAATCGATGCAGTGCTTCTATAATTTTGAGGCATCATCCCTGGGTGCTGATTTCTTCATCAAAATTGCCCAGCAGTAAGCAACCGAGGCCGCATGTCTGGAGACTGATGCATCACCTCCCCTTCTAGTAAGGAACCGACACATCACCTTCCATGACAGTAAGGAATCGACGCATCACTTCCCCTGCGCAGCAGTAAGGAACCAACGCATCACCTCTCCTGGCAGTATGGAACCAAGGTGTCACCTCCCCTGGGAGTAAGGAACTGACACATTGCTTTGCTTTTCCAGAGCCTCACTTCCCCTGTGCCTGTTTTGTCTTTGAATTTTGACGCATCTAAGGTACTTTGGGGCATATGTACAAGCTCCTATCGCCACCACAACTTCACTTATATCGAGGTTGTGGTGGCGATAGGGGCTGCGCCTTTTCTACAAGGCAACGTTTAGCCACTTAACGGGGCCTAACGCTGCCTTGTAAATAAGGCCCCCTTTCACGCTATGGATAGTGTGAAAGGGTTGGGCAGTGGTTGTTGCGGTGGGCGTTCCACCACAACACCCATTCATTTTGACGCTGCCCCCTATGTACGAGGGTGGCATACATAGGAGGCAGCGCCAAAATTAAGACCAGGTACAACCTGGTCCTAAGTTGGCGAAATGAGGAGAAATGCATTATTTCTCCTCGTTTTTGCTTTTCCATGTGTGCTGCCTTGTGCAGCACACATGGAAAAAGCAAAATGGCATCGATTGTTTATGTACAGGAAGGTGTCCCTTCCTGTACATAAACAATCCTATAAAAAAAATGCCATTTTTTGACTTTCATGCACACATGACAGTGACAGAATGGCATTTTAGGATTGTTTATGTGCAGGAAGGGACACCTTCCTACACATAAACAATCCTCCCGTGCACGCAGACACCCTTGAACCATTATGCAAGGGTGCCTGCGTTGGCGCTAAGTTGCTAAACTTAGCGCCATCGCAGGGGGAAACGCAAGTCTGTACCATAATCTTGTAAATAACCCTGGGCGTAGTTTGCGTAGTGGCGCTACGCTATGCTACACGAAGTGCACTTCGCACTACGCAAGCTACACGTAGCTACGCGAACTGCGTAGTGCGGTAGGGAAAATGCTGTTCGCACTGATTGCACAGTGCCGGATGCTTGTCCGCAATGTGCAATCATTGCAAACGGCATCTTGCACAGTGCGAGCGGTAGTTTTCTACCGCTCGAGTAGATTTGTACTCGAGCGGCAGTTTTCTCAACGCGGACTGGTAGTTTCTCATCGCGAGCGGTCGCGAGCATACACGACCACTCGCAATGAGAAACCTGACCTCCTCGCGTTGAGAATCTCGCTGGGAGGTTTATTTTCCATGCTCGCGATCGGCAACTTGATGTTGCTGATCGCGAACGAGGAAAAAGTCTCGCCGGGATGTCATTTTGCTCGCTCGAGGTCGCCAACTCGACGTTGAGGACCGCGAGCAAGCAAAAAATGCCCGCTACGCTACGCGTTTTGGCACTGTGCTACGTGCAATTCGCGTAGTAGCGCAAACTACGCGAGCGTAGCATAGTCCTACGCCCAGGGTTACTTGTAAATCTGGTGCAGCCTTGCGTTTCAGAAGTGGCAGAGAGAGGTGTTAAGCCAGGAAGGCTAGCGCGTCTCTCCGCCACCTCCTTGTACATATCCCCCTTTGTGCTAAAAGTGTCCATAGATTTCTACGGACTGAACTGATTTAACCTTCGAAAAGTGATTTCTTCACTTCTGTATGTTGGATTTTTGTCACTTTAGCCTGGTTTTATTCAGATAAATATTGGTTATTTGCCTAAACTGGTGTGGACTCCTTTTGTAGTTTTTTCACTGTGTTACTGTGTGTGTATGTACAAATGGGGGTGGCCTAACGGCTAGGGAGCCCTACCTCAAAGTTGGGGAACCGGGTTCGAGTCTCAGCATGGACGCTCAACATCCTGTGATTCTGGGCAAATCACTTAATCTCCCCGTGCCCAACAAAAAAAATTAATGTATTCGTCTGTAACGCAACTGGTGCTCATGTAAAGCGCTCTGATACCTTTGGGTCTAGTTTGCGCTACATAAAACTCCCCAAAAGAAATTACACATTGCCTCTGAGACAAGCCTAACTGCTCATGTCAAGCTAGCCAGGGAGTTGAGCAGGGGATATTTTAGCTGTGTAATCCCATTACCTTTGACTAGAGTGAGGGTCGATACTTGGACAGAGTGCAAACCGCTGGTAACTAGAGACCCCATTTCTAGCAATATATATATATATATATTTTGAGATGTCATATGAGTTTTCATCCGTGATGTCAGTGACCATGTCATGGGTGAAGTAATATGTGAGGTCATAAGCAGTGCATTGTGGGGGTGTAAGTTATAGTTAGCTCAGGGAAACATAAATGATGAATATAACTAATTTTGTACAAGTGAAGTCTGAGCCTAACTATAATGTCCCTGTAACCTATGGTTTTTCAGTGAATATATATATCTATATTCACAGAAAAAAACAAAGGTTACAAGAACGTTGTAGTTAGCTCAGATTTAACTAGTACAAAACCAGTAAAATTCATGCATATTACATCACTCATGACATGGTCAGTGACATCACTGGTGACATTACTGATGACATCTCAAATGACATCACTGATGATATCACTGATGACATCACTGATGATATCATCCAGTGATTGTGAGTGTTTTCTTAAAGTTTTTGTGTGTTAAACGTAAATACAAAGGTACCA
Organism: Calotriton arnoldi; assembly: GCA_963921515.1. Lineage (NCBI taxonomy): Eukaryota > Metazoa > Chordata > Amphibia > Caudata > Salamandridae > Calotriton > Calotriton arnoldi. The sequence goes on from CAWUFW010020834.1 coordinate 106,696, forward strand.
CAAAAAGTTAAATTAGTATACTTTGTGCACTACAAATGAGTGATTCCTTTTTAACAAGTGAGCTGGAAGAGTGAATGGCTGTGGTATTGGCTCTATGGGTGAGTGAGTGGCTGTGTGAGTAGTTGTATGTATGTGTGAATGGGTATGTAAGTGGTTGTGTGGATGTGTGAGTCAGTGTGCAAGTGGTTGTATGGGTGAGTGATTAACTCTGTTGAGAAGCTGTATGGGTGAGTGAGTGGGTGTGTGAGTGGCTGTAAAGGTAAATAACTGATTGCGTCAGTAGCTGTATGGGTGAGTGTGTGGCTGTGTGAGTGGCTGTACATGAGAGTGACTGGTTGCATGATCAGGCTCTATGAGTGAGTGACTGTGTGTGAGTGGCTCAATGGATAAGTGAGTGGTTGTATGGTTGTATGAGTTTGTGAATGGGTATTTGGTTGTGTGGGTGTGTGAATGGGTGCATGAGAGGTCATATGGGGGTGTGACTGATTCTGTGGGTGCTGTCGTCAGTGATGTCATTTGAGATGTCATCAGTGATGTCACTGACCATGTCATGAGTGATGTAATATGTGAGGTCATAAGCAGTGTATTGCGGGGATGTAAGTTAAAGTTAGCTCAGGTAAATTTAACTGCTGAATTTCATTGGTTTTGTATGAGTGAAATCTAAGCCTAACTATAGCATCCCTGTTCAGTGAACTTCTACGCTTTTCAAAATTATATTTCCTAACGATAACGTCCCTGTAACCTTTCGATTTTTTAAGTGGATTTGCACGTTTTTTTAAATTTTATATCCTACTGTAACCAATAACCTTTGGCACTGAGTGTGTGAGGGAGTACATGAGTGTCTCAGTGGGTGTATGAGTGTCTGAGTAGGTTTGTAAGTGGGTGTGAGAACATGAGTGGGGCTATAAGTGGGTATATGAATGTCTGAGTGGGTCTCTGAGTAGATCTGTGAGTGGGTGAGAGAGAGTTTGTGTGAATTTGTAAGTGGTTGTATGAGTGTCTGACTGTGTCTGTGAGTGGGTGTATTTGTCTGAGTTTGTCTGTGAGTGGGTGCATGAGTGAATGGGTCTGTGAGTGGATGTGAGAGTACCTTTGTAGTTCCGTGAGTGGGCGCATGAGTGCCCATCTGGGTTGTGCTCCTTTTCTGCCTTTTGTCTGCTCACTACTGACCTTTATTTTGACTCTTTCTGCTAAATACTGACCTTTATTCTGCCTCTTTCTGCTTGTTTCAGACTTTTTCTGCCTCTTTCTGCTCGTTTCAGACTTTTATTTTGTCTCTTTCTGCTCACTGCTGCCATTTATTTTGCCCCTTTCTGCTCGTTTCTGATCTCTATTTGCCTTTTTCTGCTCATTTCTGACCTTTATTCTGCCTCTTTCTGCTTGTTTATCACCTTTAGCTTGCCTCTTATTTTGCCTGTTTCTGCTCATTTCTAATCTCTACTTTGCCTCTTTCTGCTCGCTGCTTGCCTTTATTTTGCCTCTTTCTGCTCATTTCTGATCTCTATTTGCCTTTTTCTGCTCATTTCTGATTTCTATTTTGCCTCCTTCTGGTCGTTTCTCACCTCTATTTTGCCTCGTTCTGCTCATTTCTGACCGTTTATTTTACCTCTTTCGGTTTGTTTCTCACCTTTATTTTTCCTATCTCTGCCCATTGCTGACCTTTATCCTGCCTCTTTCACCTTGTTTATCACCTTTATCTTGTCTCTTTCTGCTTGTTGCTGATTTTTATTTTGCCTGTTTCTGCCCGTTTTTGATCTTTATTTTGCCTCTTTCTGCTCACTGCTGGCCTTTATTTAGCCTCTTTCTGCTCGTTTCTGATCTATATTTTGCCTCTTTCTGCTTGATTCTTACCTTTATTTTGCCTCTTTCTGCTCATTTTGGATATCTATTTTGTATCTTTCGGCTCATTGCTGGCTTTAAGCCTCTTTCTGCTCCAATATCTTTGTTTGTTTAGGGGAGAGGGGACGCATGGTCCCCTCCCCGGGTTGTTCTCGGCCCAGGGGACCCCACTCCCCCGGGCCCAGTCATGTCATCTAGGTGCCCCCAGGGCACCCAGTGTGCAATTGGGACTGCGGGGGGAAGCCTCAAGGCTCCCGCAATCCCAACCAGCTCCCCACCACCTGCTGAAGCCGCATTGTGGCCGCAAGCAGGGAGCTGCTTTAAATAGTACCTCCCTGCTAGCGGGATCAATGTTTTCATCTATTCCTCTGCACACATATTTGCGTGCAGCAAAACAGATGAAAACTCTTCTTTCTGCGAACTGGAGCTGCTTGACAGCTCTGGCTTACAGAAAGCGGAGTTGTTTGTGTTTTCGTGGTGGGAGCTGTCAGCCCCCTCCAAGCAAAAGCAAACAGCTACCTCATGAGGATGGGCACCTCAGAAGGTAGTAGGAGCTGGCCCTGGGGGGGTGGCGGTCCTCAGGGCCATAAATGGCTCCACGAGGGGGGCTGCACGGCCCCCATCCATTGTAAAACTGGGGAGGTTGTGGTCTCCAGGGCCGGGGTCAGTGACGGACCCCAACATTCATTTATTTCAGGTCCCTGGGGCTGCGTGGGCCGTGCGGCCACCCCACATTAATTGTACATGTTTAGCCCTGGAGAGTTGGCGGTCCCCTGGGCCTGGGCAGGCCCAGCAAAACTGCCCACATACAAATTTGTATGTGCCCCGGGGAGGTGGTGGTCCCCGGGGCTGCAGGGGGCCACGCAGGCCACTCCCACATTATTTTCTAATAATTTGCCCCCGGGAGGTATCAGTGCTCCTACACTGTAGTATTCGCTTGTGTATTTATAGCATTGAACTGCCTATATATCTTTTCGGACATGGGCATGTTCACTTTTAAATCTACAAATTCTGACTTGCAAGTATAGTGTTTTTTTAATGGGTTACTCCTAGATGTTCTTGGATTTTCCAATGCCTTCCAATCCAATTCACTCCATGTTTTCAAGCTTTACATTTCACATATTTGGAAAAGCCTGGTTCCTTCTTTAGCTGGATTTCTCTTTTTCTCTTAACTCACAATGGACTAATCCCACTTTCATCGACCTTGGTGTGCTAAACAATTATAGCTGGTCTATGGCTGGTCTTACCACATATGACATTATATAGAGGTGGGGAGAGTCCCGAGGGGACTGAGAATAATGATTCCTCCCACCTACGAAAATCCAAACCCACTAATGTGAAGAGAATGGGTAGAAAGTAATGCCCGAGCTTCAATGAGAATGATAGAAATTGCAGTAAAATACGCCAATAAGAATAGAGATGTACTTCTGGAACAAGCAAAGGAAATACATATGGAATTGTGCTGGTGCCTCTTTTCCAATGGGAGTGGGGGACAATGATGTAATTTACATGAACAAGCAAACCTCGTAGTGGCCAGGTACCGTTCCTAATCAGGCATTTTCAAGCATTTGTTTCGCAACAGCAGTTTGGCTATATATATATAAATTCAAAATCAACACAATTAAAATGTAGGTAACAAATCAATCAATCAAAAGGACTTTATTTCAATCTCTTTAGATCATAAAAGTGTAACACAGAACATCACACATACATAAAAAGTAAAAACAATTATAAATAGCACAGTATATACTCTTCAGATAAAAAAGTGTAGGAGGCTGGCTTAGTATATGGTGCACACTTATTTAAGTGAAGCACCTTGCACTAATCCAGACAACCCTTAGGGTAATTGTAGTGGTCTTAGACAACCATAGAAAGCTCTCTAAGTGGTAGCTGTGGAGACCCGCCTTCCTGCTTAGTCCAGAAGGAGTGTTAAGCAGCTTGTTTTACCAGAACTAATCCTTTAGTGTAGGTTAAATGAAAAAGAACCTCACAGTGTAGTTATAAATATTTATTATACACACTCACTAACACATTGGTATATCTCCTGCCCGGAGATATGAACACAATGCACACAATATTTCAAATAGAAACAGGTAGGTAAGCACAAATACACAATGGTCTCCAGGGGGAGACCAAACCATATACTAAAGAAGTGGAATGCGACCGAAGTCGAGACTTGGGCCAGAAGACTCAGAAGAGCTAGGGAACCACCCAAGGTAAGTACCCAGGAGCCCCACGGAGACTGTGTGCAGAGTGGAAACACAGCTGCGCACTCAATGCACGTCAATGGGAAAGTTGTAGTTTCATTTTTTAAGAAGAAAGAGCCTTCCCAGTGGACCCTGAAGAAACCCTATGGATGATGGAAGGTTTGGCAGTCACTCCACCTGTAGACACCCCAGGAACCAGGATACCTATACCAGGGAAGCTGGGTGCATAGGTGCGGATTGACGTCGGAAACCGCCGTAGGCCACAAAGGACCACTTCAGTAACGATGCCGCTGGCGAAAAAGGTGAGAGTCTGGTGGAATCCAAGGATGGATTCTTTAAGAGAGGTACCTGCAAGCAGAGGGGATAGAGTCTATGGCACTCGGAAGTGACCAGGAGGCACGGAAGACCAATGACCACCCATGGCGAAAGATGCAGGAGTGATGACGGAGAGGTTGTCGCTGCAGCTGTGAGGACCAGGCAATGCTGTGGAAGACCAGGAGCCATTCATGAGGTGTCCCATGTTGGATGTCAAGAACCAGGGGGTCAGAGTCCGGCAGGAGCACCAACAAGCCTTGGCAGCAGCAACAGATGTGGTAAACAAAAAAGGTGCAGAGTTGGGACCATCAAGGGTTGAGGGGCTCACCAAGTACAGAAGAGTCAGAGCAGGCCCCAACCAAGCAGGGGAGCCCACTGAAGCCAAAGAAGGCCCTCAAGAAGACCCACAGGCCAAAGGCACAGAAGTCGCAAGAAGACCTCAAGCAGCTCACCAAAAGATGCATGGTGCAGAGGATGTGGTGAGGACAATGATCTTGGCAGGAAGAGATGCTGGAGGCTGGGGCTTCTGGGAGCCTGAAGATCTCGGGAGGACAGAGTCAACAAGCCCTGGCAACGGCAAGTCAATGCAGTGCACAGGGGTTCTGTTCCAGCGGTTCCGAAAAGGGATACTGGCCTCAAACTTGCTGAGAAGACAGTGCAGGCCTGGGGGAGTTGTAGAACTTCCACCTGTGTTGCTGAGCTTTTTGGAGTCCGTAGGACATCAGGAGCAGCAGACCGGTCAGCTTTGTTGTGGTGCCTGAGGATGCAGGGGAGTGACTCCTTCACTCCAATGGACATTACTTCGGGTGTCTTTGATGCCCACAGGCCTGGTGAAGAACCTGAATGAAGCACAGGCACAGAGGATGCAGAAGACAGGCAGGACGATGAGACCAGGAGCAGCAGGAGTGTTTCTTGATGCAGTGTCAGTTCCAGGCGAAGTCCAACGAAGTCCAATGTGCCCAGACGGTTAAAGTTGAAGTGGTTTCAGATTTGAATCTTGTCCCATGATGAATCTGAAGAGCCACCCACAGGTAAGCCCTTAAGTACTTAGGGGAAGGGTTGGGACGATTCAAGGTTACCTCCCAGAGGAGGAGCTGTACAGAGGGGGAGAATACTCCCATGTCCTTTGTCCAGTTTCGCATCAGAGAGGGAGCCAACAGCTCCCTGAACTGGAGTATGCAAGTAGGGCACCAAATGTGCCCTTCAAAGCAGTCAAGCGCCTCCACCCCAGCCCAATACACTAAGTCCTGTCTGGGAGGTGGTAACACCTCCCTGTGACAGGAAACCTATTGTTCTACCTTCCCCTGCTTGAGATCAGCTCAGCAGCAGGAGGGAAGAATCGTGTTTGTTGTCGTCGGCAGCAGCACTAGCTTGCTATTAGACACTAAAAGGCTGGTACCGGGAATACAGGAGTCTACCCTGGGGAGCCCCCCAGTACATAGAATCCTACATCCAACACTGGAATCGGTGTTGGAGTATGATTCCAACATGTTTTATACCAACCATGACCGCTTTCAGTGCAGCCAATATATAGTTAGACATCTTGGATTTGACTTGATGTCCGCTATATGTATTAAGTGGCTGACCACACTTACAAAGCCTGAAGAATCAACTCCAGGGTTTATAGAGGGTCCCTGCTCCTGCAGGGACACCCTCACACTTGTAACCAAGCACCCTGCCCTCAGGACTGAAGAGCCTGCCACAGGGGTGACTTATAGGTTTTAAGTGCAGTGACCTCAGATATATGGAAACATATATTTGTTGTAAGTGGTGCTAGCACCAACTTACACAGGCTGCAATGGCAGTTCTGTAGTCTCAGTTTGAGTGGTCTCTCATGGGTTGCATAATATATAATGCAGCCAATGGGAGACCCCTGGTGTACCTATGCCCTTGGTACCAAGGTACCATATACTAGAGACTTACCTGGGTACACCAGTAGCCAATTTGGAAGGTACCAAATTACTTATCACTGTCAACTTTAGGGAGGAAGCACAGAGACTGGGGTCCTGATAAGCAGGATCCCAGTCAGACTATTCAGAAAACAGTATAACACCAACAAAATGTGGGGGTAACCATGGAAGCAGAAACTACTTTCCTACAAAAAGCATAATACATTGTACAAATTAATCTTAAAGTTGCCATCTGTTAAACACATTAAAAAAGCAGCATATGAGAAATGAAACTCCTCCACAATCTAAAAATGTACATCTGCTAAACACATTAAAATAGCAGCACATGAAAAATAAAAATCCTCCACAAAAGGTCAAGCAAGGAATTGTCAGCAGTAAAGCAAGATAGCAGCATAGGAAAGATGGAGTCCACAATAAAAATAAAAATATAAGCTACTTTATACATGCTTCAAGTGTCTTATCCACATTGCCATTAGGAACTTAGCCAGACAAAACACCACAATCTGGCTTGAGTCAGTTTGCAGTATTCTGAATGCCTCCTGGTACTTCCTAGTGCCCAAGTTTCTACAAAGGGGGACAATCTACTTTGTACGATGCTGTTTTTAAAATAGACAGAAAAACAGTACATGGATGAGCAATTCGGAACCCCCTCAACAGCTCGTGCAAAGATCATCAGCAGTGAGCATTTCTTTTTGCCACTTACTAGTAAAAGGTTTTACAGGTAGGGATCCATACCTAAGCTGTAGATATAGCTTCCTTTGCAAAGGGGGAACAATTTCGTCAATAGTATTCTCATACAATGCCCCAGGTTTAAAATCAATAAAAGCATCAGATAATAAACCCTGGCATTGTAAATGTTGTCAACTACAACACTCTCCAAGAAAATGGCTTTAATACTAGCCTTTGATAATAGAACAAATGGTCTCGGGAGAGACCCAATGGGGCATATTCTCAAGGACTTATCGCCGATTTATTGGCACTTTAGCGCTGCAAAAGTGGCAATAGATTTTTCGCCCTATTCTCAAGCTGGTGCAAACTGCCGATATCGCCAGTTTTCCCGCGATAGCTGCCGCAAAAAACATCGCCACGGATGAGAGCGACAACTAACGCTAATGATATGCAGAGTAGGCGTTCCCGTGCAAAAACACACAAAAACACCACTTCTCGATATTCTCAACGACCAGCCAGATCTGCGATGCGATCCAAAAACAGGCGATAAGGCGCATTAACAGCAGGGATTTAACACCTGCCTTTTACTGGTGTTAAGCAGGATGACAACCTGCAGTATGAAAGGGAGCCCAGCCCAGAGCCACATCTGAAGACCAACACATGTCATGGAGCAACTGATCATGCAGCTCGGAGACCCAAGAGGTCCACAACACCTACCGCCACCACCCCCAGGCCCCCCCTCCCTGCCCCCCCAGTTCACACCCCCAAAACTACAACCCAGGCAGCGCAGAACAAGGCAGCTGACCTTCCGAAAACGGCATGGCCCCTCATCCACACAATTGCAGAATGTGGGGAGAGGTGGGAACCAAGTATGTGTGAAGGAGGCAAGTCACCCATGAATAAGAATGTACACAATGCCAAGTGTGGCGGTGATGTGCTGGACAGACTTCAGTATGCAGAGCACAGACATGTCCATGTGGACATATACTGCTGGTGTTTGTAGTGTTGTGGACAGTGGACGCAACCATGTCACCTCAGGCAGTGGGGAAGACCTCGGTAATGTAGCTGTGTCGTCCCCCCCTGTAAGCGTAAGCGGAGTGGGCTTGTCCGGCGTACGCCAGTCCAGCGTAGGACTGTGAATAAATAGGCCGGGGCTCTGGGCGTGGTTCTCTTCTGGGATGGCCAACGCGTCTGCCAGGGCGGCGCCCCTCACCCTGCCACGAGTCTGCCGCCGTGACCATCAGCCTCCTCAGCCGATTGCTGGCTTCCGCGACACAGGCCCCCAGCGCACCCAGCGGCACAGCACCGTGCAGTTATGTGTGCGCTGACTACTGCCTTCGGCCTACACTGCGGTCAGCAGGTCCCCCAATTCAAATTGAGTCTTGATTTATTGATGGCGCAGTCCAGTAGGCAACAACAGGCATTGCTTCCAGTGCGGCCCGCCCGGATGACGCATCATCGCAGGCTGCGCACCCGCTGAGCGCTTCAGGTGCCACTAACTCTGTGCAGCTCAAGTCAACGCCACGTGGCTGTGGGCCCTTGCTGACCGCTGCCTCCGGCCTACACTGCGGTCAGCAGGGCTCACACAAATCAAATCCAATCCTGACCTGCAAGGACACGCCATCATCGCTGGCTGCACACCCGCCACCACCTCCAGGACCACCTCCAACCAACAACTGCCAGACTCGGAGGAGTCTTACAGCCAGCCTATCAAAGTTGCTCACACCTGTCTTGGATGCCATCATCAGCTTGATACCCTGCTCAGCTCTTCAGGTGCCACTAACTCAGTGCACCACAAGTCATGGACCCTTTATGATTGAGTCTTGGGTGTGTGATGTCAGAGCTGGTGCCCCTACCTCAGTGCACCACAAGTCATGGACCATTCCTGATTGAGTCTTGTGTGTGTGAAACGTTGATCACTGTTCTAGTTGTTGCCAGCACCAATCACTCCATGAGGGCTGGCTTACACTCACCCCACACCCATCCAGCACAGGCGTCACTGGACAAGTGACGCTGGTAGTAAAAAGGGGCCGGGCGCACATGCCCGTAGCCAGTTCCACTATCTATCTAAGAGTGTCCGTGTGGTCATTATGTATGCATGATGGCCCCGGGCCCTACCACATTACATTGTGCTGTGGACAGCGGACGCAACCAAGTCACCTCAGGCAGTGGGTAAGACCTTGGACACGTAGCTTTGTCGTCGTCCCCTGTAAGCGTAAGCGGAGTGGGCTGGGCCGGCGTACTCCAGTCCAGCGTACGGGTGTGAAGAATTTGCCCGGGGCTCTGGGCGTGGTTCAGTTCTGGCCTGGACAAGGAAGTAACTAATTCGTGTGTCTCTGTTGTAGTGTCGGCGCCTCCCGGCCCGCAATCGACAATGTTGCAATGTAGCATGCACCCGGAGGGCGGGCTCGCACGAACGGAGAAATGAAGGAGCGCAGGGCCGCTCGGGGTCTTGGCTCATACATGCCAAGTGTTGTGTGTATATGTATTGCCGCAGCATGTGCCAAATGCCTAGCCTTAATCGCAGAGCGAGTTCAGCCAGGCATGAACTCTACATCTGTGTCTGCCCAATACTTACCATAGGCCTACACTCACGTGGCCGCCCACCTTCAACAGCCAACATCACAGTGTCGTTGTCAGGCTTGTGGACATGCGCAGACAGCCATGACAATGGTGTGCTGTAGGAGTGCAAGTGATGCAACCGCGCAGCGCACACAAGTAAATAGGCTCGTGGGAGGGAGGAGCAGCTGTGAGGCAATGTAACACACAGTGATGCCGCTCATTTGCCACATGCAAGTCATGTCAAACATGAATCCCAAATTCGCACACATCCCACCCCACCCCCCACAAGCCACATCACATTTCCTGAATGCAAGCAGATGACAAACTAACATTAGGGATCAAAGCTCCATTGTCTGAACTATCAGGCTGAAGCACATCTGCACCTCCGACCACAGAAGTCCTTGATCGAAGTTATCTTGCATGGAATGGCCTTCACACTTACTCCCATTATCCCAGGCGTACAACCGTTGCACACTAAAACAACTCATTGATCCGAGCTGTGGCATTTCATCCACAGAACTGGCGCAGGTCAGAACAGTGCCGCTTCAACCAGAGCCTCTAACGCAATGGCAGAACATCCCGGACACATGCACAACCCCTGTCACGTGGAACTGTACTGTGCACGTATGCTGCATTTACTGGGGGCACTGCCATTGGCTGTGGATCAGTTACCGGCTAAGCTTCCGCCTTGCCAACGTCACCTGAGTTCAGCCTGTGTTGCATTGTCGATCGTGCATATTCGAGTGGTCCATGGATGTCTGCCTATCCAACAGGACGGTAGCTGAACTGGATTTTGACATGTGTGTGCGCCCCCTGTTGGCCCACGACCAGAAGTGTCACCGTGATACCCGTTTATGGGATGCCTTGATACTTGGCATACATGCTGGCAGCTGGACCTGGTAGATTGCACAACTCCTCGTGTGCTGTGACCACATTGAACTGCTCCCCTATTGGGCTGAAGTGCTTATTGGTGAAAGGGGGTGGACGCAGCACATCTGTCCGGACCTGCTAATGGGTTGCCTCGCCTTCCTGTTTGATGAAGTCGACAACGACCTCATGTTGGAAATGATAGCCTACGAAGCTGCAATCACTTTCATGGACGAGTAACTACGTACCTGCAGCCACAACAGATTGGAACCCATTGCACATGTCCCAACACCTTGTTGCATCATGGAGATCTGGTCACATATCCCACGACAACAGTGGACAAGGCTGCATTCGCCTGGACTCCGAATACATGAGCGGACAACAACGCGGGTTAACACACACCTGTGAAAGGTGAGGCACTCCCCCAGAGTGGTCAGCGGCGCTTGGCAACGTTCCTCATTCTGACATACTGCTGCATTGGTCTGCATGTTGTGGCACTTATCTTGCCCGTACTGACACGCATATGCTAATAAAGTCTACGCACCTTCACTTGTATTCAACTGTGATGAGTGTTGATTTGAATGACAATGTGTGTCTCACTGCCTATCTGGGTCACGGCCATACATGCGCATTGATAGCATTACCGAGGGAGTACCTTTTTGTGGAATCACTGTCCCTACATTCATCCATACTTTCATACTTGATTGATCATAGCCATGACACATCTGTGTGAATTAGAATGTTTTATTCGCATTCAGTGGAGTGTTGAAGCTGGAGCAGTACAGGGCCATGCAAACCCCACTTTACATTGTTGCCCTGTGGAGGGCCAGCCAGAGTCCTTTAGGGATTGACAAGTTCATCGGAAGAGGAAGACTTCAGTCCACAGTGTGATTGCTGTGTCATTGGTAACCAAACCAGATATGGCAGTCCATGTCGAGGTCAAAGGTGAGTGTCGCTGAGTGTATCGGGGGACAGTGGAAGGTGTTATTCCAGGGCATGATGCAGAGGGCAGAACCAAGCTGATACAGGCCATATGGCGGAGATGAATGCTACCACTTCATTCTTACCACAAAGCCAGATTCATCATCATCTTCGTCCTCTGATGTGTCAGGTGCCTCACATGTGGGTGGTGGTGTTTAGTCTGCATCACTGTGTGGCACTGACACATCAGGGACTGGAGGTGGAATGTCTGCCGCACTGTGTGGCACTGACACTTCAGGGGGGCGGAGATGTGGATGGAGTAGTAGCAGCAGCATTCATCCGCGCCAGGCCTTGTGGCGGCAATACCATGACGAGGATCTGCAGGGCATGGAAGATCACAGCTACATCTCGCTGGTGTGCAGCCGTGGCAAACATTCTTTCCGCCTGCATCTGCTCCAAGCTCTCCATCATTCTCCTTATATGTCCCAACTCCCGGCTGACATCGCTGGAGCCACTATGACTAGACAGTTGTTCTTGGCTCAGAGTCATGACTCCAGCGATGTCAGCCATGGATTGTTGAAGAGCATGGAGCGGACAGTGGGTGTCCGTTAGGGACTGTAAGTGGTCCCTGATGGGACTTAGACACCCACGTATGGCATCTAGTTTGGCTGCCATGAGGTCGAACCCCACCCGCGGCTGATCAGCCATCTTCTCCTGGCACCCTAACACACGGCGTTGGAATGCCATGTGTTGGTCGTGGGGGTCCTGGGAGACAGCCGTGGTTGTGGGTGCTTCCTGCTGTGTGGTCTGTGCAGGGGTGGGGTCTACTTGATGCAGCTGGGCTGCCCTGCTCCTGGAGGTGGGGTGCCGAAGCTGTCCATGAGCTGTTGGAGGGCATCGGTGTCGATGTTGGGGAGGTCCTCTTCATCATCAGTGCTGAGTTGTTCGGTCTGCTCTGCAGGAGGTGTTGATTCTCCCTCTGCAATGTGAAGGGGAGATGCAGATTGACATTGTGTTGACATGTATGTTCACGCATTGTACAAGTTTACTAACAAACTGCATTACAATGTACATTGTGACTGTTTGTGAGGAGATGCCTATTTGATGCGGGACAGTTGACATTTCTACACCATCAGGGATGTGAGGTTGTACTTGTACATTATCATCTCACAGTTTCCTGCTATGCCAAATGCGAATGGCCATTTTCTACACACAAGCGGCAGCAGTTGTGTCCTCTGTTCTGTTGTGAAAGTGTTGCAGTTTGTACCACATTGTTGTCACTGTTGAGGTGCTCTGATTCTTATGTGTGTGAGCTGCATTGTGGGTGTGTTGCCCTTCAGCTCTGATTTGGCTGGCCCTTATCCCTTTCAGGCGGTGTGCCTTTCACTTCTGTGCTTATACAGTGCTGAGATATTGCAGACTTGGGTAAATTGGGCTCTTGGTCGGAGTTGTGACTCTTGGACATGGTTTGTCCACAGATGTGCTATACTTAATTGTGCATGTGTGCCATTGTGCCCATCTCCCCCCGTCCCCACAGTCCCTGGTCGTTACTCACCCTGTTGCTGTTGGCTCAGGTCATGTTGTGCAGTGTCCGGTCTCCCAACTCCTGTCACCATCTCCCCAATGATGACTCGGGTCACCATTTCCTCCATCTCATCCAGCTCCTGGTGTGTCGCTGGACTCCCACCTCCAGTCTGCAGTGCTGCTTTCAGGTTGGCTGCGAGTTTCAACTTGGTTTTGCGCTTCACATCAGTCCAGCGCTTCTTGCAGTCATCCACTTCCCTTCTCTTCACTCCGATTGCATTCACCTTGGCCAAGATGGACTGCCATATTGTATTTTTAGTTGCCAATGACACAGTGGAGGTGATGAACAGTTGGTGGTGGTGTTCTATCACCTCCGTAATGAGGATCTGGGTTTCCTGCGTACTGAAACGCGGGTTCCTCTTATTCTTCTCCTTGCCCTTCCCTTTCCCCGAGGTCCCAGGCTGGTCCTCCGTGAGGCTTGTGGGGTTCTGGTTGTCCTCTGTACTTGCTCCGGCTACCTCCATGGTGCTTGGCAGTTGTCTGTGTTTTGTTAGTGTTTTTTGTTGCCGCTTTTATAGTGGTTTTTCCCACCTGACTTGTGGGACCTTGCTCACTGTGCCACTAGATTCAAGCTAGCCTGGCTGAAGAAGGGTGACATACCCTGAAACCGGTCCCAGGATGCTTGTTCCCGGTCCAGGGAGGACCTGGCCTGGCAGTTCGGTCTAGACTGTTCCCATGGAGCACAGGGTCAAGACTGATTTGCATATGGCTGGGTCCAAACTGGGGTGGCGTAGTGGGCAAAAGAACGATGGATTTAACCCAGATCTTTTGCATTGTCAGCATTCCCTCCATCATTTGTTTGCTGTAACACTTTTCGCCCTAAGTGGGATGGGTATGCCCAGACGTGGGTCCCTTGCTCACTGTGCAACTGGATTCAAGCTAGCCTGGCTGAAGAAGGGTGCCATACCCTGAAACCGGTCCCAGGATGCTTGTTTCCGGTCCAGGGAGGACCTGGCCTGGCAGTTCGGTCTGGACTGTTCCCATGGGGCACAGGGTCAAGACTGATTTGCATATGGCTGGGTCCAAACTGGGGTGGTGGATTTAACCCAGATCTTTTGACTGGGGGAGAATGTTTGCATTGTCAGCATTCCATCCATCATTTGTTTGCTGTAACACTTTTCACCCTAAGTGGGATGGGTATGGCCAGACGTGGGTCCCTTGCTCACTGTGCCACTGGATTCAAGCTAGCCTGGCTGAAGAAGGGTGACATACCCTGAAACCGGTCCCAGGATGCTTGTTTCCGGTCCAGGGAGGACCTGGCCTGGCAGTTCGGTCTGGACTGTTCCCATGGGGCACAGGGTCAAGACTGATTTGCATATGGCTGGGTCCAAACTGGGGTGGCGTAGTGGGCAAAAGAACGATGGATTTAACCCAGATCTTTTGACTGGGGGAGAATGTTTGCATTGTCAGCATTCCGTCCATCATTTGTTTGCTGTAACACTTTTCACCCAAAGTGGGATGGGTATGCCCAGATGTGGGTCCCTTGCTCACTGTGCCACTGGATTCAAGCTAGCCTGGCTGAAGAAGGGTGACATACCCTGAAACCGGTCCCAGGATGCTTGTTTCCGGTCCAGGGAGGACCTGGCCTGGCAGTTCGGTCTGGACTGTTCCCATGGGGCACATGGTCAAGACTGATTTGCATATGGCTGGGTCCAAACCGGGGTGGTGGATTTAACCCAGATCTTTTGACTGGGGGAGAATGTTTGCATTGTCAGCATTCCATCCATCATTTGTTTGCTGTAACACTTTTCGTCCTAAGTGGGATGGGTATGCCCAGAAGTGGGTCCCTTGCTCACTGTGCCACTGGATTCAAGCTAGCCTGGCTGAAGAAGGGTGACATACCCTGAAACCGGTCCCAGGATGCTTGTTTCCGGTCCAGGGAGGACCTGGCCTGGCAGTTCGGTCTGGACTGTTCCCATGGGGCACAGGGTCAAGACTGATTTGCATATGGCTGGGTCCAAACCGGGGTGGCGTAGTGGGCAAAAGAACGATGGATTTAACCCAGATCTTTTGACTGGGGGAGAATGTTTGCATTGTCAGCATTCCGTCCATCATTTGTTTGCTGTATGACTTGTGGGACTTGCAAGCCTGGCGCTGCTTATCGCTGAATTTTTTAACGCAGTTGGGCCCATCGCAACTTTTTTCACGTTCGGGTTTAGATTTTTATCGCCGTCCCGGTAATTTTATCGCATACATTTGACGCGTTATTGGGAAACTATCGCATGTTACCGCCGTGTTGAGAATACGACGTTAACACAGAGTTATTTTCCCGCGATAGACGGCGATGTGAAAAATTGCGTTAACTTATTTTGGCGATGATTATCGCACGTTCTTGAGAATATCCCCCAATATGTATCCAGGCTCAGCTTCTGGAATAAAGCCTTTACAGTGCAAAGCCACTGGATCTTTCTTGCACATTGTGGAGTCATGGGATCTCTAAGGCCCACCCAGTAAGATTCTAATGCTGTTGTGGAACAGAGCTGGAGTCAAAAAATGAGAAGTCTGTACTCAATTTTATGAGCAATTTTCTTTTGTGCCAGATCTAAATAAAGAGGAGTGAATGGGGTACTCGCTGTGAGGTTCAATAAAGATCGAAAAAAAAGTATGCTCCACTGCAGACAGGCTCTGGATTTTTGTACTACCCCATAGCTCCAATCCATACAGGACTGACCCTAGAGCCTTGACATTGTAAATCTCTAAAGCAGGGGCCACCCTTCTGGTTATAGCTTTTCTGTAGATTTTTGCTATATTAGCTGTGTGCTGGATCAAGGACATACGTGCCCTTTCCACTTGCTGGGTCCTGCATATGTTTTTTGTAAGTTTTATACCTGAATAATCAAATTTGGCCAGCACATCTAAGGGGATATCACTCACCAACATCTTACAAAGGGTTGCCTCCTTTGAAGAAAAGATCATGCATTTGGTCTTTGAGCTGTTAAGCGCCAGACCCCACTCAGCACGGAACAGCTGAAAAGCATTCAAAAGCTGTTGAAGTCCCTGTGGTGATTTAGAGATTAACAAAGTGTCATCTGAAAAAAGGAGGGCAGGGGCCCTCCTATCCTTATTCAAAAAAATAATGACACCATTGATATATAAAGTAAAAAACATCGGTGCCAAAATGCACCCCTGTCTTACCCCCAATCAATGTGGATGAGACAGCTAGAGCCCCTTCCTCCCCCCATCTCACCTGAGCAAGAGTATCAGCATGTAACCTCACTAGAATATCCAATAAAGTGGCGGGTACACCCATTTCCTCAAGCCCCCTCCATAGCTTATCTCGGGGGACCATATTGAAGGCTGATCAAAGATCAACACAGGCAACATAAAAAGTTCGCCTTTGCTGATAATCACCTTCTTCCAGTAGATACAAACGAACTGAAAGACCTGGTCCATGGTACTCACGTTACATCTAAAATCCGCCTGCGTCTGATAAAAAACTCTCTTCACTGATCCAGTCTTGAAGATGCCCCAAAACTTGTTTTTAAATTCTTTTTTCAAGAGAATCAATCAGGCTAATGGGCCTATAATTGCCCGGATTTGCCTGGTCACCCTTCTTGAATATTGTAACAATTTCAGCTAATTTCCATGAAGTGGGAATGTTCATACCAGCTAGGATAGTGTTGGAGCGCACGTTTATATACAGCCCACAGATTTCTGGATTCTCTCTATACAGATCATTAGGTAATCTATGCGGACCTGCGGCACGACCTGGAATACAAGAATTGATAGAGTTTATTGTTTAATTTAACGAGAAATTCAAGCCACTAGAAATGGGTAGGGCTCTACTACCTGGTGGCGTACCATCATTCTTGACAGTGCCACACTTATCGCAGTAGAGCTGAATAAAAATGCGCCACCCACTCATGATGTTGGATACAAAAATCCAGTGTACGTTTATGCCCATTTATGCAGACCACAGCTGTTCTCCAGAAAGCCATAGGAGCCGATTCCGATCTTGGCCGGTAGGGCTCCGAATCGGATTCGGCTTAACCGGATCCGATTCGGAGCCCTATTTCCCGACCGATTCGTACGCGCGTCCGGGCGAGCTAGTACGATGCGAAATCGCCGACCGACTCGTCCGGGCGACCCGACCGCTCCGACCGACTCGTTCCCGGGTCTAACCGCACCGACCGACTCGCTCGGACTCGACTCGCACCGCGCAATGGAGACGTTCCCCGGCCGGGTAAGTACGATGCACGCCGCGAGCAGTCCGACCGAGCCGCGCACTCTGGCTCGAAAGAGCAGTCGGAGCCTGACTTTGGGGGTCCGTGTCGGACCCCCCTGTACGCGTAGCCGCGCGAGTCGCACACAGGGGGGACACATGGGTCCCCCCTACACTTGCATGTACGGCGCGACCCGCATCGACGCGCACACGCTGTAGGGGGCGCCCTTGTTCGCGTCGTGCCCATTGAGTCAATGGGAGCCGTGTACGCGTCGTACGACTGGCTCCCATTGACTTCAATGGGAGTCCGACCGAATCGAGTCCGATAGCATACGTGCGCATCGTACTCGTTCGGTCGGACTGCTAGAGTCCGATTCGGTCGGAAATCTCTCTGGGTCCGGCTCGGTCGGAGAGATTTCCGGCCCGAATCGGAATTGGCCCCTTAGTCTTCTTACTGGACAAGGCTTCATGCAAATTCATCCACAGTGAGCTCTCCCGCTCCCTATTTGCTTTTGTTAAAGCTTGCTGATAGCGAGACTTACAATTAACTATCTCTGGGACTTGGATTTAATAGCCACAAAGGAGCTCACTTTTAGCCATTCTGCAATCATCGTCATACCAGGCATCAGGCTTTGGAGTGGGCTTCCCCTTTCTTCTATCTTTACCCAACACCTCCCTTATCTAGCTAAATAACTTGCCATGGCTACATGCAAGCTCCTCAATTCTAGACACAGGAGATAGCTGGGACAAATATTCATAATCCGCATTGACACTTCTCTTTACTATATCTAAGGTTGCAAAGGTCCTAAACACCCAGGCCCACCTAATATATTTTAGGTTATTGTTAAAAGACAGATCTCTTGTATCTCTATTTCTCTGACACAAATGAGCTGGAACTAATTTGTCACATATTGTTAGGCTAAGTGCGTTGTGATCGATGTCAACTCGATCTACCCCTTCCATATCCAAAATGAAAGGCCAGAGCTTAACATCTGCCAAGAAGTAATGAATTCTACTACAATGGCCTAACCTATTGAATGCCATCTTACCCTGACGGTCCAAAGAACACCTAACATTAGTGGCTCAAAGGTTATAATTTAATGTTAATGTCAGCAATTGGTCAGCTTGAGGTGTCCATCTCACTGTTGTAAAATCAATCTGCAATATACCCCACTGTTATCTAATTCCTGGCTTAAGTCAAGGGGTGTGGCAGCCATCGGTTTGAAAGTATAATTAAAATAAGATCCTTCCCTACATTTGTTGTGTGTTTCCTGCATGGCCCATTGTAGTTTTCCCTATGTTAGCTTAATTGTGCACTTTGTAGGCCGCATTTTCTTTGGCACATGTTACTGTATCAACACAATTGCTTTTGTGCCACATTGTATTTTTACACAGAATCAGCATACGTTTTTGTGTTCTGTTCTTTTCCTGGGATTTAGTCTGAGCACCATAGACAAGGTCAAACAACAATGCCCCTTGTTATTGTCTCTGGTCAGACACTAGTACCTAGACATAACATGAGAATGCAGCTGCTGTTTATGGCCCAACTTCTTGTCTTATATCTGAACACAGGAGTTTTTAAAACACACACACTGAGCGAAGGTCCCGGGGCAAGATTGCTGTGTCAGCTGAGATATAGAACGACCATCTATGTATGCTAAGGTGCCGGGTGTGCCACTAATCCCAGAAATATTTGATATATAATCACATAGCTTCAGCAGAAAGTGGGGGTTTTAGGCTAATCTGTGTTATAACATGACAGGGCTTTTTATGGTACATGGTTTATTAACCATGTTAACAGTATATTTGGTATGCATTTGTTTTCTAATTGTGGCGCAAATACTGCATTTTAGGACACTATAGTTTAAAAAAATATTCTAAACTTCTTTTGTGTCTCTTGTTTATCTTATTGTGGACAAGTATGAGTTAGAGAACAAAAGGGTGTGTCCTGTTACCGCGATGCTTGAGAGGGTTGAGAGTGTTATGTTCTGGTGTGCCAATTCACTTGTTTCTCTGGTAAGGTTAGGAGGGCAAGTGAGGCACTATAGCTAATTGGACTCGGGCTTATAGATACTAAGGTGGTATGGTGACTAGGTCCCTACATTCCGATGTTCTATAGTCCCAAGCATCGTTCTGTCCCTGAGCAGAGTCCCTGCAGCACATTTTTCAGGAGCACTTGCTCTAATACATTAATGACATTTGTCTTATCCTTGCAGACCCCCACTCTGTTGTAAACATTATACATTTTTAGGGGTAGGCTGGAAAAAAACACTAACCTATACGCTAAAATATCAGGGGAGTCAGTGGGCACTGCAGAAATTCTACATTGAGGTGCTGTTTTAACCCAAATGCCCAACTTTCCTGAGGGCATACCCTTTGCAAATTTAGTCTCATTCAAGCAGAAGGTTGTGTACCCACTCCTATAAAATGGGGATAAACACCACGTCTCCTGAAACAGGCAAATAATCAACATATCAATGAACTGACCGCACTCAACCTTAGTCAGTAATTTGGATATTCCTGCTGAATTCCATGAAATAATTTTTATTACCACTTCAAGGGGTGAAATTACTTCATCAGAGACTAGGGAGATAGGATCAGTATTTGTATTTCTCTCATTACTAACATTGGGGGAGTTAAGACCCTGTTGTGGTACCTGCCCTGAGGAGCAATCACTATTGGCTCCTCGATAATTCCCCCTATCCGGGGGAGAAATGGGGGGGGGGACTAACTAAAGCTTGTGTTGGAAGTGAGTGTAGCAACATGCCCTTTTTAGAAGCTCTTGTATCCTTGGTAATCGATCAGGGGGCTTAGACTCCAGTCAAGGAAGAACCCTATTGGTCCCACTACTACCTCCTGACCCCTTTTAAGCCCCATCACACTGCAACCCCAAAGGTTCAACTGGGTCTTGAAATTTGAGCTGTATACCAGTATTTGCACTGGAAACGGTTCAGGCATCAACAGCCATAAGGCCCTCAACTAGATACGTGCGCACAAAAAAGACCTGCACCTTGTCATGCAAACCATCAGGTGTTGCAATCCTCTCTGCTTTTATAATGTCTCTCCTAATAATCGAGTAACAGTGTCTGTTCTCACAGAACCAGTAAATAATTAATTAAGGAATCCTTATCTTCCCTAAAACCAAGGGGCAGCTTAGGTACATAAACAAGATAGACCACAGCTGAGGGTTCCCCTTCCTTCCTAGGAATGTAAATTCCATGTTGGATCAACACTCCAGAACAGGGTCACCAAGGTCTGACAGAGGGGTTTATACATAATCCCCGGGTCCCCTACCCCTGCCCCGGGTCTACGGAAACTTCCTTCTCAGGTAGTCTCGCTCTGGGGAAAGTAAATTATGGGCACACCCTTTCTACATTTGTACCTGACAATGACAAGCTATAGGCAGAACAGGGGAAGACTGGACAAAGGTATTCACTAATGGCTGACATGAAGCAGCTGGGGTAAGTGATGTTAGCATTCCCTTGCTTAGAAAAGGGCCTCACAATCTCCTCACCCTCTCTGCCAGGTCAACAGCGCACCTGTCCTTTACTATTGTTCTCACCAATATTCTCCACTGCCTTAAGAAGTATCTTAGCCTGGTCTCTCTACTTTCCAATAACCCCCATCAAACTCTGCAACATTGACAAAATCCCAGAGTTTGTGAAGTTTGGTCTCTTAACATGGGGCCTCTCAGTTATGGTATCATCTATGGAAATGATTGAATATCGATTACTGCACTCAACTCCAGGTATGCCCTGCATCACTGAAGACTTTTCGGGACTAACAACGGGCTGGATCTCCCTAGGCGTCGACAAGTGGAGGCCTGGTTGAAATTTTTCAAACATTTTGTGGAAACTCTTTACCGGCTCAGTGGCAGAGATGATTGGGTTGGAATTAGTCGGATTGCAGTTAGAGTCAATGATATCTGCACATTCCAGTAATAGATTATCAATCCTATCTATTACACCATTTTACCCTCCGAGGTAAAGGATTTCTTCCCTTTCAGGGCCCTTGGTACACCGTCCACAGCCTTACGTTTTCCCATCTCAAAGCGTTGAAAAATAAGAAAATAAGGAAGAAAATAATTTACTAAGCAGCCTTGGCACTCCTCACCCAGCAATGTCCAACTAACAACACCACAATGGGGGAGGCCAATTTCCCCAGCGTATAAGTTTTTACCAAAAATTGAGATTGTCTGAACCTTCCTCCATACGTAGCACATCCAACACAGTCAGACCATGCTACAATGCTTTCCCCATAGTTTCTCTGGAGTTTGAGAGAGGAGGTTTGAAAACAGTCAGTGCAGATCTCAACAATAATTTTGGGGAAAGAACCCTAGCAAGTTCCTCTACCCATCAAGTGATTGTTCAAATGACTTATGTTCCAAAACCAACCTAATGCCAACCCCAGACACTACCATTAATTTAAAGTACCTGGGTGGGCTTGAGAGCAAGAAGTCATCACAGATCAATGACGACAAAGCAGGTCCAAGAGTGGTGGCCCTGCCCTGCCTCTCCCTGGTGCTGACGGGCGCAGAAAGGGCCTGCCCTTGGCCCGGGCTGTGCCCGGGTGTGTCCCGCGCCACGGAGAATGTTGAGGTGCTTTATAGTGCGTCACGGTCAGCAAAAGGTGGCTGGTGGCAAGCCCCTCCTCACAGGGCTCGGAATGTTGGAAGGTGTAGTCCGGGGCAGAATGCAAAGGCTCCCTGCATACAGCATCCCACGCCGCGGAGATTACCGAGGTGCTTTATAGCGCGTTACTGTCAGTGCGAGGCGGCTGTCTGCAAGCCCCCCTCACAGGGTTCGGAATGTTGGAAGATGTAGTTCGGGACAGAATGCACAGGCCCCAGCACACAGTGTCCTGTGGCACAGAGAATTTTGAGGCACTTTATAGTGTGACACGGTCAGCGATAGGCTGTTGGCGGCAAGCCCCTCCTCACAGGGCTTAGAATGTTGGAAGATGTAGTCTGGGGCAAAATGCACAGGTTCCCAGCACACAAATACTAATTATTTGTTTAAAAAAAATAAAAAATAGAAAGCAACCCTAACTAAACAGTAGTAGGGACTGTGTTGTACATTGAAGGAGTAAGATTAACTATTCCCACACTCACATAAGCAACAGTATGTAGGGTATTGGACTTTAGGAGGGTCAGGTTTACTATTCTGACTCCAAAGTAAAAGAAAGTAGAGAAAGTGTTCCTCTAATGAGGAGTGCAATCTAAATAGGATGTTGAAAAAGCACTACCATGCCAATGGTCATGTGCACATGTTTGGCCCCATCTGTTTTGTTTATGCCACATGAAAAAGGTGGACCAGCAGATCCATGAAAAATCCAGAATATATGATTACCCAAACCTACCATGTCTTTATGATCTTTATATCAAAGTTTAGGGCCTATGTTCAAAAGGTTTTAATGTTCGCAAACCCTCTGTTTCGGCAATCAGTGGGATTGCGAATGCTAAACCGTTTATTTTAAAATATACTAAACCCATTTAATGATTCGGAAAAGGTTTCCAAATCTTTACATGGTTTAGGAAACCATTAGGAATCGTTATTTGAGTCGGTTTCGCCAAGATGGTGGCTGCATCGGATGCTCTGTGAACGAGCTGCGTGCTGGGCCCTGACAAAATCCTGTACCTCTGCATCATCTGCCTACCAATGGGCTCATCCTGGCATACCTGAACTTTGACAAATGTCCTTAAGGCTTAATCTGGCTGTTTGCTGCAGGGATTTGTCCTAGTGTCACTAGATGAGGGTGCAGCAGTGTGTGGCATAGATGGAACTGGGGTGGCCTGACTACCACAAGCGGAGCCTGCCGAGGAGTCCGGGGGATGGAGCCTGGGACTGGGAAGCACATACAGCAGATTGGCCTTATTGCGGAGGTAGACCTGCCCCAGAAGTCACGGAGCCGTGCCTGCCCACACCATCTGACATTGGAAGAGGCCCTCGGGGAGCAGCCTGGCAGTGTGATGAGGTGCCAGCGAGGCCCTACGGGACGGTGAGCTGAGGCAGGCGAGGAGCGGAGCCAGGACCCAGACGAAGCGTTGTGGTGTTACCTGGGCCAAGGCCCTGCTGTTGGAGGAGACCTGGCTGGGTGCCGAGGAGATGGAGGCCGTGCAAGGGTCCGGTCGTGGGAGCCGGTCGGCCCCTGATAGGAGTGCCGCATTGTCTGTCTCCAGCAGCAGAGTACCCACGAATGGAGAATTAATGGGGGCACCGCTCCTGTGAATGTGGGCTGTTCCCGGGACTATCTGGAGAAGTTGAGTTGAGATGTGTCTGCTGTGACTTCTTCCCCCTGAGTCGAGGGCACCCCTGTGGCGATGAATTTGCAGCCTACACAGGAGGGCCTGGAGTGAGTGGTCCAGGGCCCTGTGGACCACGCCTCTGAGGCTTTGAAGGCCACGGCGAATCCACTGATGATACCTGGAGAGTCCCGGTAAGAGAGGGCGGACATTGAGGCCTCCACACGGGATTGTGGCTTGGAGCCCTAGGGGAGGATGGTCACTTCAAGAAATAGCACTAGGAGGGTGAGGGCCCTGAAGGATTACTAAAGCCACAGTGGGGCAGCAGCACCTGCTGCGAGACTCCTGGGGTATCCTCACCACGGAGGTGAGAAGAGTGGCAGCAGGAGGCATCTCCACCTCTACTATAACTCCCTCTGGAAACTGGGTCTCTGAGTGCACACAGTGAAGAGGGGCCCCCCTGATGGTGGATCCTCACAGTGACCTAACCTGTACCACAGGAAAACTCCTTAAAGGATTAATAATTGTGTGCCACACTCCACCTGTGACTGGGAGGCGTTGTTTTGCCATGTGCTGGTGGGTGGCCTGCGGGCCTCCCGGTTGCCTGAAGACCTGTATCAAGTCTGTTGCCTATGAGACCACTCTTTCACCCTTTTGGGAGACCGGTGGGACTGGGAGGCACAGTGGGGCATACAACTTGCCCCTGATGTCAAAGTGAAGACCTGCTCATGCCCCATTAGAGGAGTTGCACAAGTCTTTCCAAGTGTCCTGCTTCGTCGGGACTGCACAGATGAGGAAAACAACAACAAAACAGATGGGGGCGCCACCCGAGGCTCCTGACCTCTCTCACGATACTGCAGCAGACAATAGAGATACCATCCCACCTGTAGACCCCATATGGCTCCAGCTGGACAAGATCCTAGCATCCATAGCTGATACTAAGGCCACCCTTCAACAAGATAAAGGGACAGTGTCAGTGGGCCTCAGCTTATTGCAAGTGGAGCACCATAAGTTGGCATATCAAGCCAAAGGGGTGGAGACCTCCATAACAGAACTCAGATCTGAATGCATGACATTTACAAGTCAAATATCCGACCTGAGGGACAGGGTTCAGTTTCTCAAACGACATGCAGAAGATACGAAAGGTTGCAATAGGTGTAACAATATCAGGGTGGTTGGCCTTCCAGAGGGAGTTGATAAGGGCGATATGGTGGCCAAAAGAGGTGGCCCCAGGCCTGCTTACCTCCTTTTT
This sequence comes from Calotriton arnoldi, assembly GCA_963921515.1. Classification (NCBI taxonomy): domain Eukaryota; kingdom Metazoa; phylum Chordata; class Amphibia; order Caudata; family Salamandridae; genus Calotriton; species Calotriton arnoldi. The sequence goes on from CAWUFW010020834.1 coordinate 131,225, forward strand.
CAGACTGGAATGGGCCCACCAGGTCCCTTCATGGCCAACGGCCCCGGGCAGACCCCCCAGACCGGTGGTGGCCAGGTTGCTGCACTACTGAGACAGAGATATCATGCTGCAGAGGGTGCGTTCGGGGTCCCCTTTGTGGTGGACAATGGTAGGGTCTCCATAATCTCGGACTCTATAGCAGTGGCGCAGGCTAGAAGGGCCTCATTTCTGGAGGTTAAGAAGGCCCTCCGTGACAAAGTTATACAGTCCCCTCCAAGCTCCAGATTGTTCTTGATGGCTCTTCATACTTCTGCGAGGATCCGGAGTCAGCCTGGGCATGGCTAGAGGCATATAGGGTGGGGACTGCCCTCCCGATGGCATGCTCAAGATCATTGGCACTAGGCGGAGGGTGCACAGGCGCCCACGTAGAGCTGTGCGTGGCGGCCCATCTTCCTCACAGACCGAACTGAAATGAGTGTCACAGCCCTGCAGATGGTAGTGGATATCGGGTTGGTGCATTAGAAGGCCTCTGGAGTGGAATCCTCTTCAGCACATAAATCAGTGGGGTCTGACTCAGTGTCCTCGCCTAGTGATTAGACTGGACTCTCTGTGGTAACACCCCAGACAGCTAACGATCTGGTTTGATATCTTTTGTTATGTGTAGCCCTGTTAATGCAGGGATGGGGGTGTTTGGGTGGGGGGCAATGGGAGTTTGGCCTAGGTCACATACCCTCTTGTGTTCCTTGATTGCATCATATTGTGTGTGGTGAAGATTAACTGCCGGGGCGACTTTTGCTCTGTTTGACATGTGTTAGGCCAGTATTGCATGAATTTGGTATGCCCATCTTGGCCCACGCCTCATAGAGAGGCCCTTGTAGGCTGACTGGGGGAGGTATTTATTTAGAGTATGTTTGAATTAATCAGTTTGGATGGCTAGCCGGTGCTGAGCTGCCCTTGGGTTAGGGAGTTATAGTTGGAGGTTGTTCATGCTTTTCTTTTTTTTCTCCATTCTTCTTGTTGCTCAGGGACCGCACAATCTGATACAGAACTGGGGTGGCCGGGGGGATGCTAAGGGACAATGGAAAGTATGGTACTCTGTGATTGTATATGGTTGCCCTCCGACAGGCATTGACATTTATGTCATAGAACATTAGAGGGATGGGATCGGCCTCTAAGAGACATTGTATTCATAGGTACCTCAGGCAGAGGGGAGTACAAGTGGCCATGCTCCAGGAGACGCACCTGGTTGGGGCTGAGATTGAGCAGTTGAAACACAGATGGCCGTGCCAGCTCTATGCAATCAAAAGATGGGGGGAGATAGAGGTTGAGGTTAGGTTCACCCTCCTAACTGAATGAAGTTTCACAAAATCTGGAATATCAGAATAAAAACCTAACCGTGGGGAAGAACAGGCTTTTCACTGAACATGTATGAAAATCCTCTTTCCAGAAAGAAAAATTTTCTAGAGTCCCCTCTCCCACCAGGGTTTCCCCTAGGTGGCATGCTTCATCATTGGGGTCCTCTCAATCCGCTGCGGATTGAGGCGTGCTGCGACTTGCGGAACTACGTAGGAGCACTAAGTTGTGGAAAATGTGTAGTGCAGTGAAAGTGGAGTGGAAAAACAAAAAGTTAAAAATACCTAATTAGTGGGCTAATATTTTATTCCTGCCCCTAGTTGGTATGACTAAAATCAGGGGTTAATAATAGGGAAAGTCTAACTATAATGAGTATAGAGTCCCTAGTATTGGGTCGACATGTTTCGAGCTGTCCCCTCAAAGCTCTTCTTCAGGACCACACGAGGACCAGCCCCGTGCGTGCCACTCCTAAGCAAACCTATAATTAGGAATTAATGAGGTGCACACCTACTGTGTATACACCTAACACGTAATACATACGGTTAATCACTGACACGTAGTATCTGAGGAAATAAAGCAAAGAAAGGATTAAAAACGCGCCCGCCTCCCAGCCAGGCTGGGAGGTCCTTGATACATGCAGCGTCTTAACTTAATCAATGTACTCCTCTATTGTGGGTGGGTGTAATTAAAAGCAATAATTAGTGTGAACATCCAGTGTGGTAAGAAATTCCCACTCGCGACGCCTGGTAATAAATAAGTGGTTAAATACATAACAAAAAGCACTCGTGTAGAGACACCACGTGACATACAACATATAACACTTAATTGTCAGCATATTAGTGACACATACTTTAGTTTCGGCAGAATATTGCCTCATGATCTGCAGGGGTAGAGGGGCTTGTAGTCACACCCTAAGGAAATAATGGGGACACAGAGTGGTAATTAGTGAGGAAAAAACCGGAGGGGAATTCTCCCGGTGTCTCACATTGATCTACAATGGGATATTGAAAACTCATTAGTTCCTAGGAAAGGAACTTAAGGAGAAAAGGGTTAGCAAGACTTACTTCGTCAAAGCGCACCTCTGGCAAATCACCTAATGGCACCCCCGGAGACCGCATCTTACCGTGTCTGTCTCCCGAAGTCCATTAAATACTGCCAGAACTGTCCAGTCATGATTGCCTTGGCAGCTAGACCGTAAACCTCCAAAATGGCCGCTCCATATGGGAATACCGGGGGCCATCTTGTGCGAGTGACTCAGATGCCTTTCGTTGAGACCTCCGAGTGGCATATTTCATAAATGAAATGGGAACTAAAGATATGAAACCAACCCAAAAGCGAAATACTCAAGGGTCTGGTTTTTGAGTGCAAACAGAATGCTCTATGCCAATTCCTTTTTGGCTTATGCCAGGGGGACCTTGATATGGATTAGGGCGGGGACCCAATTTGAGCTCACCCACTCAATTATAGAGAGGGAAGGTAGATATGTCTTCCTTGAGGGCAGATTGTTTGGTAGGGAAATTACACTGGGGAGCATCTATGCTCCAAATCAAGATCAGATTACCTTCCTTCAGTCCGTCTCCACCCACATGGCCAGCCTACCAATCGATAGCCTCCTGCTAGGTGGTGACTTTAATTGTGTGCTGGATGTGCAACTGGACCGCTCTATTCCCTCGCTTGTAGGGGTGATGGCATAAAAGCTGGAGGAGTGACTGCGAGACTGGGTGGGACACAGGGGAAGGTAGCTATCTGGAGGACCCAGCACGAGGAAGAGCGTGACTTCTCATACTACTGTTATATTCATAGCCTACACACCCAGCTAGATCGATTTGTGTGCTCCCAAAGATTTGCTCAACATATCGTCCATTCTGAATATTTGGGGCGCACCTTATCTGATCACAGCCCTATTTTACTGGGGTTTAAACCGGTGGGGGAGTGCCCACCTGTCCCTGCATAGCAGCTCAGCCCAGCCTCTCTGGAAGACACATGCTATCATAATTCCTTGGTGGCGGCGATCTAAGACTACTTCACTCATAACCAGGGCTCCACATCCTCAAGTATAGTGGAATGGGAGGCCTTTAAAGTTGTGATACAGGGTCACTGTATTGGTCAAACAGTCAGTACCCAGAAGGAGTTGAAGAAGAAATCCCAGATATTGGAGGATAAACTGCATACCCTGGATAATGCCCTTGGTACCTGGTCAGAAACACTGGACGGGATCCATGAGATGAGAGAAAAATATAATGCTACCCTGGAAAGGCTACGCCACCATGATTATAAACAGTATATTAATAGGGCAAATGACAAGTAGGGTAAATCGGGTCGACTATTGGCGTGGCTCATCAGACTGGAATATCGGGGGGCCCCTATCATTTATATCCAGCAAGGAGATGGTCAGTCTTTGGACTCACCCACCTCCATCAATATGGAGTTCTGCAATTATTATGAAGATTTGTATGCTACCCCTGTGCCTCTCTCGGTGGAGACTTGGTCTGCCTTTTTAGCAACTATATTGCTGAATAGATTACCTGACAAGCACCGCAAGGATTTGGGGACCCCTATAACTGCCCAAGAGATCCAAGCAGCTATCAAGGGGATGGCGAGGGGCAAAACACCAGGCCCTGACGGCCTTCCGACTGAGTTCTATGCAGCCTATGCTGGGACCTTAGCCCCAAGGCTTGAAAAGTTATACTCAGACTCTTGGTGGCTAGCCACTCTCCCAGAATCCACTAATGATGCCGTGGTTGTCCCCTTGCCCAATACCAAGACACAGGGAGATCGGTCACCGAGTTCCGCCCCCACTATGCTGAGCCTAGACTTCAAGATCCTTAGTAAGGTGTTGGCCCTCCGACTACTCCCACACCTGCGGGCATTGGTTCATGAAGACCAGAGCAGCTTTATCCCCACCCGCAACACCTCTCAAAACATTAGGCAGCTTTGTCATGTGATGCACCATCCCTAAGTTCTCACCAACAGGACGCAGTACTGATGTCAGTGAGCCTTGAAAAGGCGTTTGACACAGTGCGATGGGACTTTCTATTTGAGGCAATGTTACAGATGGGCCTAGGAGAGAACTAGGTTAAATGGGTCACATTGCCATACACTGCCCCGATGGCCAGGGTCAAGACTGGTGCCACGCTCTCCCCACAATACCAGGTATGCAGGGGTATGAGGCAGGGATGCGCGCTGCCCCCATTGCTGATCGCCCTGGCCATTGAGCCTCTTGCGGAGCTCTTTAGACAAGAGGGTTGGGGCAACTGTGTGATGGTTGAGGGAAGATAACATATTATCTCCGTCCAGGTGGAGGATATACTTTTTTACTTCAGAGATGGTACCTCGGGCATTGCTAGAGCTTTAGGGCGCCTGCAGGATTTTGAAGTGATGTCCAGCCTCTGGGTTAATAAGACCAAGACCCACATAATCCCTGTTTCTCCTGGTGCGGTGCAGCTGCCAGGTCTTCCTTTGGACCTGATGTGATCACCTACCTCTTTTCAATATCTGGGAATTCAGATTTTTCATACATTGGAGGACCTCTGAGAGGGCAATTTGGGGAGGGCTCTCCACTCCCTGAGGTCTTGTGTTCCCTTCTGGCACTCACTTAAGCTGCCCATTATGACTCGGATATCGGTCTCTAAAATGGTTATGCTTCCGAGGCGCCTACATTTTTTCACAAATTTGCCAGTGGGATTGCCGATCTCGTGGTTTAAGCAACTGGACACCTTGTTACGTGACCTAATATGGGACAGGAGCCGTCATGGGATGTCCCTGGCTGTCCTTCAGCGCCCTCCTGAAGAGGAAGGTTTAGGTATCCCAGACTTCGCACTTTGTTTCTTGACTACGCAACTCCAGTGGATCATGCTGTGGCTGGATGGGGTCAATCAGGGTGAGCTGGGGATGGCTGGGCAGTCGGGCGCACATGGAAACTCTATTGGCAATACATCTTTGCCCATCAGTGGCTATCCAATGTCCAGGGGTGCTGTTGTCTGCGGTGTTGAAATGTTGGCGCAGATGCGTCCTAAACACCACAGGAATGACATTGTATGTGCCGGTGTTGCCCTTGGTGGGACTTCCTCATGGTAAACCTCTCGCATATTTTACTGTTGAGCAGTTGTCGGCCTGGACGGATGCTGGGTTGGTTATGGTCAGGGACTGCTAACAGCAGTGCACCTTACTACCATTGGAGGACCAGATGGAGCATTATAATTTGTCGTCAGGCCAGTTTCTTACATACGAAGCACTGACACGAGCTTTCCAGGACCTGTGGGCAGGAGAGAGGGAGGAACCCATGACCCACACTGTCCTGCAGTTATTGGTCTCAATGGGCACAGCTAGACAACTGGTGATTTGGTTTTATCGATCTCTCTTGGCTATGGTACGCAGCCCCTCAACTACTTTGTGGGATAGATGGGAAAGGGTCCTGCAGCAAGAGCTAACAGACCACAAGTGGCAGAGGGTATTAGCCTCCCCGAAAAAAATCTCTAGGAACACAAGGTTGAAATACCTCCAATTCAACTATGTACACATGACATACACGACTCCACATAGAATCCAGGTGGTTTATGGAGACTAACATCACCCCTGCCCTAGTTGCGGACACTTGGATGCTGACTTTGCCAATATGATGTGGTATTGCCCCCGACTGCAACCCTATTGGAAGGCGGTACTCTCTGCCCTGGACTCCACGCTTGCGCACTCCCCCATCTGTTCCTTGGAGGCTTGTGTTTTGGGGCTATTCCCGAGGCCGAGCACAAAAAAAGTTGGCACAAGGATTATGGCCCTAGCCCCAGTGTCAGCCAGGAGGTGCATAGCTTTGACCTGGAAATCGACAGTTGGATTGAGGGTTCAGGATTGGAGGGCAGACGTGACCCAGTGGGCAAGAGCTGAAGAAAAGGCGCTGGTCAGGGAAGAGGCTAGAGGGGTGAGGATCCGCCCTATAGTGGATCTATGGACTGAAGTGTTGGTAGCGTGGGAGCACCCGGAGAATGGCCCCGGAAAAACCCAGAGGTGAGTGATGACTCGCCTGGAGAGGAGGAGCTTGGAGGACCAGGGGACCGAAGAGATGCAGTAGCTGAGAGACGAGTTGGGGAACACCCCTAGTACCCTGGCTTTGGTATTCTGCCCAGCTGTAGCAAATGGAGGAGTACAGATCCACTTGCCCAACAAACGGGACAGACGGTGTGTTCTTGGTCAGAGGGGGTAATTGCTCTGACGCCGGAGATAGGTGTCCGGCCCCTCCCCCCGCCTATCTCCCTGATAACAGACGGTCGCTACCCACATGTACTAGAGATGGGCAGTGCAATGTTGAATAGGTCCTTCATCTGTGCATGTTTACTCTGTTTTATTGGCCTTTTGTTTCTCTATAGTTTCTCACTATTTGTTAGATGATTGGCACTTCGCTTTCCCTTGAATGTCATATTACCTTTTCCATTGTATTGTTAATATTTTACCACCAACTCAAAGAAGACGGTCACCCCTTCTCCTTTGTGAATGTTGATAACATTTTCTAGGAGTAGGGAGTGATCCATCGAACCACTGCCTACTCTTACTCCTAAAAACAATTTGTGTAACTTTCCATTTTTTTAAATCACACCCTGTTTTCCTTTAAGGAAAATGGGAAGCATTAAAAGCATTAAAAAAATTGCTTTATTTAAAATGAATTACATACATAGTGATCTGCTGACACCCAACAGGCCACTATTTCTGTAATTGTGGCAAATCACAAGGGTACTCAGTTTGAGAGTTTGGAACGTACACATGAATACTGATAAGGTAGGTCAAATTTCAACCAACTCTGATTCTGAATTTTGTGAACCAAACTACTAGTACCAGGTTGGTTCGAAAAAAATATCAATACATTTGGTAGACGTCAGTGTGCAAGTTGCGACCACTTTTAACAAATCCATTTTAGAACATTTGAATAGGAAATTGCAAATTGCGAATTATTATTAGTATCCGTTTATAATTTCCTATTTTGAATCTTTGTACATGAGGCTCAAAGTCTCTTTATTTTGCAATAAAGCTATGCTTTTGAAAAAGAGAGGTTGTTTGCTGGAGTATAATATTCATGAGTGACACAAATATTTTATGTTGGTTGCAACACCAATTGTCAGGCCAATAAGCAAGCCAGTAACAAAGGACACGTCTGTGCAAACCTGTCGCACAAACAAAGCAGCCAAACCGCAGCCTGAAATGAGCCAAACCGAGTTAGTGATATGCTTCCTGAGCAAATAAACATGAATTTCAAAAGAGCACAACTTATTAGCCGAACTGCCTCGCATCTGGCTTCAGGAGTGGAAATAAGGGGCCTGTGCATTGCTCTTGTGCGCCTGCACTGCATGGCTCAAGGAGGGAACACACTGAAGCCTGTGGAATGGGCAGCCATGTCCCCCCAGACATGGCTGCCCTTCCCTGCAGTGTGAGTAGCAGCTTTCCAAGAGCCCGGGCTCACAGGCGCTGTTCCTGAACTCATGTATAGAAACGTAGATAGAAATCTAGAAACAGCAACAGAAGTGCATGGTTCCACAGACAGGCACACTTAATTAAAGTTTGTAATTAAAGTCTCTATATGTACCCCTTCTGTGCCTATTGATCT